>JAOUZG010018917.1:2401588-2417544 GCA_026289955.1 Argiope argentata | reverse complement strand
AAAATATTTTTAAGATTGAGTCTAACCTTTAAAAAATTATTAGTTTTATTTTATTAATTTATTTAGGTTTAATCATAATTTGGCAAATTCATAATTGATTAGGAACCAATTAAAGAAACTTCATGGTTTGAAACAAAAAAATTGAATCGTTAATGTTTTTTCTTCACATATTTGGAAATAGCATATAAGTCTTTTTATTTTAATGTTTGATTTTTACGATTTTCAAATAATGATAGCAATTAGATGGCATTT
Source organism: Argiope argentata (assembly GCA_026289955.1). NCBI lineage: Eukaryota > Metazoa > Arthropoda > Arachnida > Araneae > Araneidae > Argiope > Argiope argentata. The sequence goes on along the minus strand of JAOUZG010018917.1, from coordinate 2,417,292 downwards.
ATAAATTTTGGAGTCATATTCTATCTTACAGACCAGATAGTTTGGCCAAGAGCTACCATTTTTGGCGCAAATTTACAATGGAGAAAGTTAATTTGCAACTTGGTGTGATTTTTGAATTTTAATTAGAATTTTGATTAATCACAATATAAGGGGATTTTAATATTTTTCCGCACTATATATCAGAAATATTATTACAGAAAATGAAATATACACTTCTACAAAATTTTAAATATGAATTGAAATTTAGTTATAAAAATTATTGTACCGTTAAGACATTAAATTCAATCAAATAATACGAACTTGTATCAACAGTTACTTCCTCAGTATTTTTATTTAATTTGAACTTTTACTGATTTATCATCTTCAACTATCCACCCTGTGCTTTGTTTAAAAAATTGTTAGCTTAATGGAAAGTATAACAAAAAACATTGCAGGTTTCATAATTGATTTTATTTCTTATTCTATTTTAACTTTTTCATAAACGTATCCTTTATTACTATTCATGGTAAATAGTCACAATGTGAAATTATTAAAATTGTTCAAAATAAATCCACTTTCTTCTTTATTATATACTTGAATTGCGTACTATAAAATACTTGGAAAGATTAAGAAAGCTCGTCTTCACACGATTTCAATTTTTTAATTCTTTTTTACTTTCTCGTCTAGAATACAGAGAAAATATTATTATAGTCAAAAAATTCGAATCCGAAATATTCGCGATTCATACCTCTTTCCATTTAACATTTCCGGAAATATCTATCTGTGAAAAAAATAATACATTAACTGCAAAACGAAAAGAACTAGTTGCCTACATTTCATTACCTACAATTAATGTGTATAGTGTAGCAACTTGGCAAAGTTTGGTTTAAATACAACAAGAGAGTAATCATCTGTTGGTCTTTGCCTTCAAAAACATCCAATCAAGATAACTCATAAACACAATACTCAAATAAATTAAATTGTTCATGCGCGTTTGAGACTACAAATGTATTTTGGCGTCAAAGTTTTGTTTCAATCTCTTGAGAAAAAAACTTTGAAACACAAATTAGACTTTTGGCTGCAATTAACGGCAGGCGAAGAGATTTTATGTTTTAAAAAAATTTCCAAAGATGGCACAATGGATTTAGTAAAAATGCTAAATTCCCGCCAAATTGCAAGGCATTTTTGGGGATAATGCGAGAAAGTTTGAGAGCATGCCATAAAGTTTTGAAAGATAATGATTATAGCAAATGAAAAGAGTTCTAGCAAAATTTTCTTACTCTAATTGTACCCATCACGTTTAATCAAATATTGAAATGAAAGATTATTACTGCGAAATCTTCGAGATTTAATCATTAAATTAAGTTCTATAAATACAGACTCAAATAAAGAAAGATATAATCTTTTAGAAATGTGGCCATGCTTAATGCTGTTCTTGGTATTGATAATGATTATCTCGTGACCACTTTACAACGGAAAGGGTGGTGCAGTAGCTTCTGAGGGTAAGGACCCCTGAGCACCCAAAGCCAGAAATCTGACTTTTAGCTCATATGAAGATGACACACACTCATCACATTCGCTTGCACAGCCCTTTTTTACAGGGGGACACATTCTCACACCTCACAGATCGAACACAGAAGAATAACCATGCCCTGACCAGGACTCGAACCCGAGACATCCAAATCACGAGGACCCCTGAGCACCCAAGGCCAGAAGTCTGACTTTTAGCTCATATGAAGATGACACACACTCATCACAGTCGCTTGCAGAGCCCCTTTTTACAGGGAAGCACATTCCTACACCTTACAGTACACAGAAGAACAACCATGTCCAACCCGAGACATCCAGATAATGAAGAAAACGCGCTTCCTCTGTGCCCGAACGGCGGCGTCCTTGGTATTAATAAGTGCGCATGTTTTTCCAGTTCTCAGGAATTTAATATTTTATTAAAATTAGAAATTGTAAATCCATGGGACGCTCCTTTCAGAAGCCCAATTTTAAACCAATACATTGACCAACTCGAAGGAGATGCGCGAATTTTGGCTCAAAGTTTCCTCAAAGTTTATTAGCCAGAAAACTTGAAATTACTGATTGTTATAAAATATACGTATTCATTATGCGATCAGATTTGTCTGAAGAACACAGATAAATGTTTTTTTTAAATTTAAATTTGTAGTGTAATTTATATTTCAATAAATAGCACTCTTTAGGACTAAAGAACTAAATAAAAGCTATAATTTTGCAATAATATGATTTAATAAGCTTTTCAGAAGCACATTTATTGAATGAAACAAAATGAAATAAATTTATTTTCGTCAATAAATTCTTTTAAAATTAAAACTAAATTTTATAATGAAACAAACATGTTCTCATTGAAAAACTCTTTGAAATATTGTTATAATTTAAAAATTTTCTCTAATTCAAATTTCAGTTCTGTCTTCTATTCTTATTGCTTAAAGAAAATATACTTGCTTTCTGCAAATGCGGATTTTATATGAATTGAGAGTTCAAATGTTATGGAATAGAAAATTATACAATATGCACAAGCTTCTAAAATAGTATAATTTGTAAGTCTATCAAAATCGGAAGCTTAAAAAATTTTGCTGAAGAAGCTTTTAGGAGGCCAAATTACATAAAATATTTAATAGGAAAATTTAGTGATTATTAATCCGTGGAAATTAGCTGGTCACCAAAGATGCCTAGTAATAAATAAAGGAAAATCAATTATATCATAATAATATTATCTTCTTTTCCAATATTTTGCAAGGTTTTTAAACTTCTTTTAATGGCAGTCGGGCATTTAGACGAAGTCATACAATATTTTTCAAGCAGAAACAGCACTTTTTTAGAATATTAAATGCTTGTTTAAAAATCTACTTTCCTTGCTAACTATTGTACATAAAATGTAAGGTAGTTAGAATAAGGATAAAAATAAATAAAACTCTACACATAAAATGTGGAGAATTTTATTCATTCGCGTTGCCACACATCATGGTATTTTCGCTCTTAATGCTTTTACTTTTGTCGTTTCTAGCCAAACTGCAAATAGAGCTCTTCATCCGACGTTAAACGGTCCGGTAACTTTTTGGCACACCGCAGAGACTAGCAATTCATCGCTGCATTTTCTTTTCTGCTTGACTGCTGAAATTTTATTTCAAGAATAAGAAACCGTGGAGATTCTCTTTCTCAAATAAAAGAAACATCCAATAACAAAATAGAAGCAAACATGTATTTTGGTAAGATTTTTGCAGTGCTTACAGTAAATTTTAAGATTTTATTTTGTCTTTTGTTTATTTTTTAAAATCTATATCCCGTTTTTCATTTTGTTTTTTATTTTAAATATCTGTCCTATTTACAAATAATATTCTAAAATAAACTTACCTGCTTTATATATATTTGTTGAATATATGGGATATTTCCATAATGAAGTATTTCTGAACTATTCATGAGCACATACAATGTGATCCTGATTTCAAAATATGGAAGATTCTTCATAAGCAAAATTAGGGAAAAAGTTTTTTTTCATTAATACTCTATTTATTCACAACGGCCCACTCCATATTAAATACAATTTCCCATAATCAATTCCATATCTAGGCTATGAATATTTCTTCAAGACAATAAAAAGTATCTACATCATAAACTACTAATTTCACAAAAATTCCCTGGGTTTCGACGTGAACGTTAAGATAAATTTTCTCTTCTTTTCCTCTTGACCTAATCGTCTCTAACACTCCACGTGTAGGTCTACTTTTCTTGACTACCCCGCATAAAAGAAATGTTTTCTGTATATTTTTCAAGATAACGGGAATGCGTTGTCATCTGGAATTAATCCCAACATTTCTTTATTTCGTAATCAGAGAAACAGATCTAAGCAAATCTCTTTCGTATGTCTCTAATGATGATGAACTTGCGTTTTAGATGAGTTTTTATCAACCAAGTGAAATCAACATTTTACACAGAATTACAATAGCACTTTTCCCCAAATTACATTGCTAATTTGATACACTTTCGAGATTTTGAGAAATTTTATTTGCATGTTTCTGAGCATACAAACCGAGAGAGGTTCAACCAAATTTTGGATTTGGCTCAAGTGTTTATAGGTGTCTCAGTATCATTGTAAATTTTGTGTGCCAAATTTTATAACTTTGACTATTTTTGTTTTGTAGTTATCGTCTTAACATATATTCGAACCGATAGACTGGCAAATTTCTTCTAAAAAAATTTGGCTTAAAATTGATACAAATAAATAAATTTGGTATAAGAAACATATTCCAATTTTTACATATCTAGCTCAAAGCGTTTTAAATTTATATTTACTCTGTCAAATATATATTTTACAACAACTTTCTTTTTCGGACCGAATGAGGTCTATGTGATTCGTCAATATCTCGAATTTGAATTGCAATTAGTGAATTTTAATTGTACTGTATATACTATTTACTGTACTGTATATACTTCTGTATTGTACTGTATATACTACTGTATATACTGTATATATATATTGAACTGTAATATACTTTCTTTATACTTTATACACTAATATTTAAAAATGCTTTATCCACTCGACTATTTGCCACACTTCTTTTTAACAAGAAATTAATAAATATTTTGAAATTCTAAGTTACTTTTATTCCGAATATATGATAGTTAACGTCAAAAGGATCATTATTTAATAGGATTCAATGTCAAAATTTGAATCCTTCATATATTATTAGTATTAGTTATGGTATATAGCTCATTTTTAAGGTATGGTTACATTTTTCCTGAGAATGTCTTATTTATGAAATTATGGGTTTAGGAATCTGATGAATTTTAATTGTTAAATTAAACTGAGATAGTATATTTAATTACTCTTATATAATGCCATCTATTATTCGTAAGATAATTATCGATATTTTATCTTGGGTTCTAATGTGGCTTATAGTTTAGACACACGTGGGGATTGAATAATCTATTTGATATTTGAAGATAATAAAAAATATATCTTTGACATTTTATAAAAAACGTCTTTAGAAAATATTGAGCTAAAAACATGTTCTTCCAGAAAATTCCCCAGAATCCTTAAAAAAAAGATACTGTGTAGTGAGTGTATAATAAAAATTCATCAGATCCAATAAGATATAGCGACGGTTTATTCAACAAGAAAGTACGTACACACAAACAAAACTTAAAGTTTGGCAAGTGATTTCAGAGACATTCTGTATACATATCCCCATATTTATCTATATTTTCTGGTATTTATTTTCTCGTTTGGAATGATTTAAATATTAAATCCAAAATACAAAGAAGATTCATTTCATTTTTAAAATCCTTTTACATCCAGTTTCTGCCCCAAGGGATTCTCACACAAATTCTTAAAAAAAGGACTCGAAAGATGGATATTTAGTTTGTAGTAGAATAATGCAGTTTCGAATCTCCATTGCGTTTCAGCAAATACTTAAAAAGTAATGTGAAGAAGGACTTATATACTGTTCTATTTTACCCATTTTTTCCAAAAATCTTTGAATACATTTTTAGTTTCTACCGAAAAGAGAGCATGTTAAATTTCTTTTGTTTCTTGCAGAGAAACTGTTCGGTAAGCTAAACAAGATAAGCTAAAAGAAGTTTCTGAATATTATTATTTCTTTATTTCAATATTTCGCTGTGTCAACAAAATGTATTGATAAATCTTCAAAGAAATAGTAAAACAACTTTCATTTCTGAAATATTTATTTTCAAAATGTATCCAGCTACTTTAGAATCTACTGTTGATTTTTGGAATCTATAAATAAATTGAAGGAAAAACAGCCATATTTTCTTATAAAATTGCCCCAGCATTATAAACAAATTAAATTTAAGATGATATCACTACAGATAATATCAGCTTGATACTTTTTATATTTGTAATCAGTAATAATGGTGAATTTTGAATTAATCTCTCTCTGAAATATCATTTGAAACTGGTTATTTCAAGTATTAAATAAATAAAGACGACGTTTTGTTTAATTTCATTATTTTGACTTAACGTATAACTTGTTGTTTGTAAATTGCTTTCTTCTCCTTTGTAACAAACAATTTTTATTTAGTTTAAAAGTGTTAATACATAGAAATAAAAATATGCATCTCATAATTTTAAATGTTTCAGTTTGACGATAAATGAAATTCAATCTGAAATGTTTGAACAGATAATATTAAAATTTTGATAAAGTAATAAAATTAAATTGTTTTCTCATTGTTACCATGAAAATTGTTAGAACGCTTAAAATATCTTAAAACTTAAGCAAAAAAGTTGTAAAAGTAGCAAATTGGTGTCACTAAAAGAATTATTTTAATTTTGAAATAAAGTAAAAATAATTTGTATTTGTTAATTACAGTTTGTTTGCTTCATGAAAATTTTACCAAAGAAGAAACGAAAAAATTGCATTATTTTACTCTTTCAAAAAACATAAGAGTAAATATATGCATTGATGATTCATTATTCACCATTCATTCATTCTGTGTTAAATTAATTTTCTTAATATGATTTATGAGCAATCTCCGGAAAGTTCAGCTCACAGATGTGCGCGTGTCTTTGGAGTGGGTTTTTGGAAATCTTTTCCAACTTGTTTTTGTTACTTATGGCACTTGCCATGAACAAGCCCCGCTGATGCATCAGCAGATTTTAAGCCGAAGGTATGCGTCTCTTGTTTCAAGTAGCGCCAACTTGGGCCAAGAGTACGACTTTAGCTACACACTCATCACATTCGCTTGCACAGCCCCTTTTTACAGGGATTGTAATCATGCATCTCACAGATAGAACACAGAAGAACAACCATGCCCGAACCCGGAACTCCCAGAACACGAGGAAAATGCGTTTCCTCTGTGCCAGAAACCCGGACTTCAGAGATATCATAAAAATGTATTTTAATACTTTTATTATAATTAAATTTGACAAACATTTTGAGTTTTGCCTTAAACATTTCTTAATTAGAATTATTTACCTTCATATTTAAACGAATATAAAAAAAGTACTAAATATAATTAGAAACCGGACTAAATATTTTCAAATTAAACATTACGTTCCTTTAGATACATTTATGCAGAAATCATTGAATAAATTTCTTTCAACATCAGTTACTCTTTCGGAGGCAAAATTTCTACGAATAAATGTTTCTGAAATAATTTTGATTGCAAAGTAGTTTATTTCCTTAAGACCACATTTTCTAGAAATGTAGCACTGAAAATTGAAAATGATTTTTTTTGTTTACTACCTTTTCTCTATTACCTTCATAATATTTTATCAGAAAATGTCCCTTCCCAGTCCTAAGAACCAGGCAAAAAACTTAAAGGCAACACACAGGATCAAAGTTTCCATCGCCTTAATGCTTCATCTCTCACCTAAAGCGTCAAAATGATTAATGCATTTTCCCTCAGTCTTTGACGTCATTCTTCTATGCGGAAAACATGAATCTTTCTTTTGTTTTAGACTCTTCTTTTTTATTCAATTTTTTCTTTTCTTTCTGCTCCGTACATAATCGCTTTTACCCCCGGAATCCATAATAATTTTTAATATAGATATTCACTAATCACTTGCACGTTTTGCCGAGAACTTGAAGAAAATTTCTCCATCGATTAACGTTTCGATCGATATTTCTATCTGAACTCTGTAATCGTAATTTCACGGGTTGTTTATTAAATATCGGAGTAAAAAATAAAGTACGAGTTATTTTGGAGCTTAGAGTTTTTTTCCCTGAGTGTCAAGATTTGAATACCTATCAAGGGATTCCGACGAACTGTGAACTGTAATAAATAGGTTACTGAAAAAAAAATTGACAAGTCTGAGACGCAAACAAAAGTCTTTTGTTAAGTCTAGAGGTGTCGGAAGAAAATAATCAATAGATGCTTTCGCACGACTTTTGTTTATAATTATAGAGCATGGCAATTCTTTCATCAATAACTACACGTGTCAGTTATGACGCCAGCCATTTTTCATTGATTGTTAATGTATGATGATGCTCGAAATACAACATTCAGTTTCTTGAAACTTAGTGATAAATATTATAATGCGTAAATTATAGCCCTTTGCACTTGCCTTTTGGCACTATTTATGCATGGTGCATCATTTTGGTGCATATTATGCATGGTGCATCATTTTGCCGTTTTATTTATTTATTTTTCAATTTTGACTATTGAAAATACCTACCGAAGGGCAAAAAGACGGATAAATTCAATTTTAAACAAACAAATACACACAAATTTTGAGCAATAAACAAGCCCTTGTATATCGAATAATTATGCAGCGAATTACTTTTCCAAGTGCAAGTCCTGATAAAAATTTTAGACCTGCTGGAAGGTATTCTTTAAACTGTCTCTCACGCGCAATATTATTCGAATCTAAAATAAATTAACAAGTTTAGTATGAATTCCAAACACTTCCATTGCTTCAAACAGCTTATCTCTTTTTATACTGTCTTAAGCAAGCTTGAAATTAATAAGGGAAAAGTTTGGATATTATATTCTTTAGTTTTTTATAAATTTTTTCTTAAAAGGTGAATTTGAAGAAAACTTGCGATTTCCATATGTATATTTGCGATCTAAATCCATAATGGTAGCCTAAAATCTCTTGTAAGTGCTTTCAGAACGTATTCCATGTAAATTTTTTCCCCATTCATAATATTTGTTATTGTCACTAATGGTCTTTACCATTGGAATAACGCTCTGACGACCGTCAGTGATTTTAAGCTGAATGAGCGTCTCTTGTGTTTGGAGAGGGCCAACTAAGGCCATGAGTAAGACAGCTACACACTCATCACATCCGCTTGCACAATTCCCTTTTACAAGGGGGGGCACATTTACATACCTCATAGATAGTACACAGAAGAAAAACCATGGCTTTACCCGGGAAGACCAGATTAAGCTACCTCTGTTCCAGGAAGCCGGCTTAAAATAATTAAGCCAAAGATACTATCCCAGAAAACTTCTTGCATGGCAATGATGTAATAATTATGAAATATTAACCCGTAATATAGATATGAATTTCTTCATGCGGCCAGATACATGAAGTCAAAATGAATCCATTTTTTTTCGCTGTTTGTAAACAAAATGAGAATTTATGTTGGAAACACAATATATTTGGGAAAATAATTTAATTGCCAAAATATTAAAAATATTAAAGAATAATGTTATTAATAAAACCTAACCAATCTTTTAATAGGTATTTACTTCTTTTAGGTATTATAGAATTGCTCATATGTTAATAATTATTAGAATTTATGAAGGAAAAATGAAAGATACAACACTTTAAAATATTATTTAAAGAATATTTCTTTATGCTTTTTAAAGTTATTGAACTTCAAAGCCGTTTCAGAGACACGGAGTCTATAATTTCATAAATAAAAACAAAAATTTTGAAAAGGAATAACTCGATTATGCTCGTATGTCCATACCTATTCTCTTGCAAACATTACGGCTGGAAGAATAATTTAAAGGTACTGAGGAGATGATTGTACTCAAGGACAAAATATCACGTTATAATCAGGGCTAACGAGCAACATGGAGTCATTTTGACTGACGCCTCCAGTTACGGATTAACCTTTAGCAAGAATTTAGCATTTTTATTGAATGTATATATTGATATCTGGGGAAGTGTTTGACAATTAGCTCCTGGCTTAATGTTATTAATGTTAAAAAATTCAATTAAAATTGTTCTTTAAACGCGATTTTCTAACCGACAGAAAAAAAAATGTTGCACACTAGTTGTCACAAATGGCTTGTTAAATCAGATGTATTTAAATCATTGCGGTTTTGAATTATCGAGCGACTAAATGAACACCTACTTACGCTGAATACCTTGTTGCAGTTCGTTCAAAATTTGATAGACGTCTATACTATACGTGTTAAATTCGTGAACTGAATTTACCTCCTCTCTTCGTTTTACAGTTATCGCCTTAATTTATATTCTATCACGGGACTTTCTTCTGGACGGATTTTTCCAAATTTAGAAGAATCTACAAATGTGGCGTAAATATCGTATGCCACATTTCATCCATCTTGCTCAAAAAGTTTTCTATAGCTATTTTTATCACAGATATGAGTACAGATATATCTTTTTCGAATTGAGAGACGTAGGCTAAAAACACGGATATTTGTCAAAATTATGGATTGCAATACTTTCTTTATACTTCGCAAATGAAAATGCAGAAAATCATAATCGAATGTTTTAGTTGTAGATGAAGGAAATATATGAGTATTTTCCCGAATATATCACTCACTTGCCACTTTTCTGCTTCTGTTTACTCTATGTTAAATTGCTTATGATCATTGTTTTTCAAATATTTTGGCGGCTATGATAGTAGTGGAAAATTGATATTTCTCGCCAATGCTATGGTTGGTCGCCAAAAACTCTTAAATACGAAAAAAGTTAAAATACCGATTTAGATAGTGTGGTCTATTGATTTCTATACTCTTATAAGCCATTTCATGTTGCTGGCTATACGTGTTTTAAACCTGGATGACCATATGAAATAAACTACAGGTGGTTTAAAGTAAGATGGCGCTATTCAGAGATTCATAGCTCAATTTTTACCAAACTAAACTAAATGAAACTTTATATATTTGCAACTTAGATCATGGAGCCAAGGTTGGTATCGAAAAAATAAGTTGAAGTTTTATTAATAGGTGGCATCGTAACGAAAAAAAATTAAAGAAAGGTAATAAATATAATGACTTAATACTTTATTTATTTTTACAACAGTGCTCACTTTCCAGACGAGATTTCTTTAAATAACGTGAATTTGAGAAACACTTGCAATCAAATTGATAAAGCTTCAGATTTGACAATTAGTGTAGGATTGGCAAATGGGAGAGATGCGAAATAACACCTCCATAAGGTAAATGAGCATAAATTACAATCTGTACATGTCCTCCCATGTGAACAGTTGCATCTCAGCCATAACAATAGAAAAAAAAACATAATTCTTCAGAATTCTATTGCATTGGTTACTGTTGGTTGTATATCTAATGTACCCGTTCATTGTGACTGCCTTTGAAAAAGTAGTGGTCAACAATGAAATGAAACTTGAATTCCCGCAATGGCATGGCTGTTGTTCGGAATAAGAATCGCTGCAATCTCATATGCTCTATCCCATCATATAAATGAAAATGGTTCTTTATCTTTCCATTAGATATGCCATGAGCAGTACTCATTCACTTGTATCCATGCCAGAAAACGTAAGAAAAAAAATCAGCGCATGCTGAATAATAATGTGGTCACAACTGTTGCACAAAATACATCTTGTTAAGATATCAAAGATTTCGAAATTGTGAGTTGAATATCTAATATCTCATTAATTATCGTATTGCGTGAAATAACGCATTTCATGATTTACAATGTATATCATATCTCGTACCTACATGGAGTTGGTTAGGCTTAATTTGTCTCTAGAATAAACATTCTGTGCGACGCCAGAATCTTGCTTTAATTTGTATGTGTTTCTTCTTATTGAATGAATTATCAGTGTCAATGTGAGCTGTCCTTCTAGCGTTTTTAATAATGTTTTGCAGTTCCATTAAGTGAAGCATCAAACTAAATATTTTAAAGCGTTCAGTTAAGTTGTCTGAAATACAGCTTTCTTCATTAGTATACATACAGAAACACTTTATTTTACACAGAAGATGCGCGATGATACAAAGTCGTCTTTTTGCTTCGAGATAGAAAAGCAAACAGGCAGAAACTTCCCCCTTCAGCGTTTTTACCAAGATAATTTGACACTCGTAGACTTAGGGAATGAGAATTGAAGAATTTTTGAGAGGTATGTGTGAGTAATAGAGATTTTAATCTCTTCGCTCAAAGCATGAAAAAATGCAATAATTACCTGTTTCCCATAGCGCGTGTTTGAAATAATTTCATAAAAGGTCAGAAATCGGCCAGTAAAAAAAGAGAAGATTTTAGACTAAGGATAATATAATTTAATTTGATAAAAAATAGTAAATTAATTAGATTTAAATGAGATTTTAAAGTATAACTACATACTAACATACACTCATACATGCACATAAACATACACACACGACATGCAGACACACTCATGCATACAGTTATACATAGACACACAGATACATACAGACAGACACACTCATACATACATCCGTTCATACACGTGTGCACACACAGTATTGTGTCATCCAACCTCCCATTGGAGTGCTCTGCTTAAGCGCGCCAAAGCAATCTAACTGTAATTGTAACCTTTGATGTACAGACAGTAGGCAGTCTAATTCAGTGCTCGTGTAGTGCTGTGTTGTGATGTGTCCGTCCATTAAATGTTTTAGTAGTCAAAAGAAGTGTCTTCAATCTGTTGCTCTACTGACACAAAATCTCTTTTCCAACACACAGACACCACCACGTTCACATATATAAACCAATGTACATATATAGAAAAACATACAAATGCACATATATACTGACATACACATATACATGTAAACACTCTCACATAAATAAACACACACACACACACACACATATATATAGAGAGAGAGAGGTCAGAAATTTCTCATTCATTGGTAGAAATGGGTGAGGGGGTGACCAACATGTTTCCTTAAAAGAAATTTTTACCGACACAAAATCTCTTTTCCAACATCTGGCGCCAACGAAAAATCGTATTAATTTACAACGGCGGACATCTAAATTTTAGAATGAAAAGTTCTATGGTCTAATGTCACGAAGACAATTACCGAATTAGATGCGTGCATTTTTGCACAAAATGTTGCTTCAGCCACTCAGACGTTTGCCAAACTAGAAGAAAAATTTCAGCGTTTACTTTCCAAGGACAAAGAAATCGTTCAGTTGCATGTGATGGAAAGCAAAAGTCTCGATGCTTCTGCGGAAACTAGGACAACAGATCTCGACTCAGTTTTAAAACCGGAATTCGAGAAATCTGAAGTGTATCGAGACAATTTTACTTGTGCGAAAAAAAAGGTATTTAGAGTTTTTGAAGCCACCTGAAAGCACCATACCGCTAATGAACGTTGCATCAAGTTCGTCTGAATGTTTAAATCTCAACTTGCCAAAGTTAGTGCTTACGGAATTTGACGGACATCCCCAAAATTGGTTTTCGTTTTGGTCATTGTTCCAAAAAATTGATGGAGATCCGAAAATGGAGGACGACGTGAAACTTGCATACTTACTGCAAACAACTAAAGGTAAAGCTTTTGATTTTGTTGAAACTTATCAAGCATCTAAGAGTGATTATAAAACTGCCATCACTAATTTAAAAGCACGTTTTGCAGATGACAGAGTACTTATTGAATTATATGTACGCGAACTCTTAAAATTAGTATTGAATCCCAGAAATGATTTGTGTTTTTCTGATTTAGTTGATCAATTAGATAACAAATTACGTTGCTTAGAAAATTTAGGAGATACTAAAGAGAAGTGCGCATGCATGCGTCACCCACCTGTTGAGGCTAGCATTCCCGATAATATTTTGATTGCTTGGGAGAGAGAAAGAAATTCCATTTCTCGTTCCACTGATTCAAAAACGAATGACCTCGAACTTCTCATTCAGTTATTAAAAGCAGAGGTTCAAAGTTCAGAACGGTTGCGGATCGCGAAAAGTTTCTGTTCCGCGGGGGAAAAGGGGGGGGGGAGAACAGATGTTGTTTCTGCATTCATGCCGTCGATTGACACAGCTGCAAGTTTGCTGACTCATAGCAAAAATAATAAACGCGCTTCTAGTGAGATTTGTTTATTTTGTTCTAAAAAGAATTATCATAGAAGTAGTGATTCTCATAGAAGTAGGTTGCTTCGCTTGTCTGAGAATTAAATGCCGCGCCGATTCAATCATATTTAGACTCCGCTTGTTGACGGCGATAGTCTTAATTGGTTCAAATAATAAAAAACGCATTAATTGACCGTTGGCTAAAATTGTTGAAATTTTTAAAGGTCGTGATGGTGTTTCCCGTGTTGCGAAGGTTAAAATGCACAGTGGTGAAGTTGTACGACCATTTCAACGATTATACCGATTAGAAACTTCCGGCAAAATGGCTGAAGTTATAAGAAACGCTCCAATAACAACCAGGAGTGGAAGAGTTGTTGTGAAACCGTAAGTTTAAAATTCTCATTTCAAATATTTTTCTGTACTTCTTGATTATGTATATTAATGTGAAAGCTAAAAATTGAAATTCTTATATTCAATATAATTTCTTCTTTTTGATATGTGATTTTTTATTATATATATCTATACTACTATTATAAATGTGAAAGTTTGGATGGATGATGGGGTTCAATCCCGCCAGAACGGCGGAAGGAAATTCAATGAAATTTAGCACATAGATAGATTATAGTCTACAGAAGTACTTAGGCTAATTTTTATTCCGGTTAATTAGTGGTTAATTTTTTATTAATTAAAAACTAACTTTTCTGCCAACTTTTCCAATAAAAAAAATGAAAAAATCTGCCTGAACTTTTTGAATCGTATGTTTTTTTTTCTATTTCCGGTGTTCTTTAAATATTATCACTATTCTAAAGGGATGTTTATTAAATTTTTTCTTATGCTGATCTTGTGCTAATATAATTCGTTATTTCCTATTCATTTCTCTTAATTTTTTCTTGCTGTACTTATTTCTTTTGCCTATTTTCATCATTTTCGATTAAATTTTTAGTGCATTCCATATTACTGAATTTATTGATATTTTTTTCTATTTTCCGTTAATTTGCTGCAACGGGCATCGAAACCTTGTGATTGGAAATGCCATTTCGCTAAAATTTGGTGGCAAACTATTTTTTTGGCGAAAATGACTATATATTAAAACTGTTCCACTGTGTGTTTTTGTAATTAAATTGTATTTGTGTTAGCTATATATTTTTTATATATGCTTAAAGTGGTATGTTTCCGTTAGCAAATAATTTAGAATTCCGCCAAATTTTCTCTAATTTCTTTGGCGATTGTTCGTTTGCGCCCGACAAACGGAAAAGTACACTTATGGTTTTAATAACATAACATTCCCCCCCCCCCCGCTAATGATGTTAGACATAACGGCTATTTCAAAAGATTTTGTTTATTTTCGTGGTGTATGATTAAAGTGTAAAATTAAACATTGTTAATTAATAGATCTTTAGATTCCTTCAGAAGTGCTTTTGAATGAAAATAAAACAGATGTATTGAAACTAAAATGTTCTAATATGCATTGCGTTACCCCAACTGGTGCTTAAAATTCACGTCTTTGCGATGCTGCAATTGGGGTTGAAAATTTGTGCATGCATACGGTTTCGATAACATTTTAGACTGTCAGGTCTCACATATACACATCAAAATTTCCACGCGTACGAAGTCGTGGTTAAGAGCTAGTATATTATATTAAGTTAAAGTTACACTTTTGCGGGGGGGGAGGATGTTGCGTCATCCAACCTCCCACTGGAGTGCGCTGCTTAAGCGCGCCAAAGCAATCTAACTGTAACTGTAACCGTTGATGTTCAGTCAGTAGGCAGTCTAGTTCTGTGTTCGTGTTGTGCTGTGTTGTGATATGTCCGTCCATTAAATGTTTTAGTAGTCAAAAGAAGTGTCTTCACTCTGTTGCTCTACCGACACAAAATCTCTTTTCCAACACACAGACACCGCCACGTTCATATATATAAACCAATGTACATACATAGAAAAACATACAAATGCACATACATACTGACATACACATATACATGTAAACACTCTCTCTCTCTCTCACACACACACACACACACACACACACACACACACACACACACACAC
>JAOUZG010018917.1:2351656-2390032 GCA_026289955.1 Argiope argentata | reverse complement strand
ATATAATATTTTATAATATTATATTTTCTTTTAAAACACTTTCAAAACGCGAATGCGAATAATTTTTAACGTGAACCTGAAAAATGTACTGACGTTTTAAATGAATTTTTAATGTTAGACTTCTCATTATTAATAATAAGTGAGGTAAAATACTAAGATTAAACGTATTAAATATAAATCTAGAAAATTTTTAAACATAAAATTAAATTAAGAATGTTAATGTTTATAGAACTATTAATTTTTTAAATAATTATGTCTTTGTCTGTCCTACTTTTTACAAAGTTATGGTCGATATAACAGTAAATGTCTTCGTATAAATGAAAGATAAGTTATGAAATATTGAAACTTCAAAAATATGGCTAAAATTGAATTTTCTCATTCTTCAGAGATTTTAATGTTTTTACTTATATACTTATAAGTATATATTTGTGTATTATAATATTTATATTTGTGTAATATTTATATATGTATAAAATTTATAATTGTTTAATATTTATGTATGCATAGTATTTATATGTGTGTATTGGGATAAAATAATATTTCTGTAATATTTGTAAAGCATTATATTTGTGCAATATTAATATTTGCTCATCTCGTTATAATATAAATGTAAAAAGTAGTTAAGAAAGGTAAAATAAAGGATGAAGGGAATTTAATGAGGAGAACTTAAATCCAAAATTATCAGATTTAGTGAAGAGAGATTTTAAAATCAATATTACCGCATTAGATTAAGATCCAATAAGCATTCATATCAAGACATAATTAAATAAGATTAAAATGAAATCTGCTATGCATATATTAGTGTATCATGTCAGAAAATTATTTCTTGAACGGCCAAGCAACACGTGCTCGCGCAAGTTAAATTATATTTTTATACCTTTTAAATGTTTCATTAAATAAGTCACTTTAGTATTGTAAACGATCTGGCATTTATTGTTAAAAAATACACATTTCCTGTTTATTTCATTTCATATAATCATGTTCTCAAAAGGAGACTTTTCTAGGTTTTATTTGTTGTAGTCATTCCCTAGTTTTTTAAAAATCAGAGCTTTTGTAAATGCAATGGCAGCAGGTTATTAAAAGCTGATTTTTTCAGATGCTAGTGCAGATAATATTTTTATTTTTTACCTATGGATTTTTGTTGACGCAAAAAACCTCATCCCAAAAAACAACTTCATGTTCTGACATGATAAAAATGCATATATTTTGATGTAAAATAAAATAATTGCGTATGTAAAATAATTCTTTTCTATAAGAGTTTTTTTAAAATAAAGATTTGGTATTCCCCTAATGGTATCATTAAGTTGGCAAAAATTTCTACCTAAGAAATATCAATGAAAAATATGTTATTATTCAAAAATTTCTGTCTATAAATTCTTTTTCATTTTCAAACCTAAATAATCGTTCGAAAATAATACCTCTCTTTTACACAAAACTCTCATAGAATTCTTTTGGTTTGTAGCTTTCCCTTTAGTGCAGTAAAGTGTTGATCCGTGAATCTCTCACAGAGTCTTAAATAAGATCCTAACTTCGAAGTTTTCACGATAGAAATAAAGTCGTGGGGGGGTGAACAAGGAACGAAGGACCTAGAAGGTTGTTGGGTAAATCGTTACGCCTTCGACGAAAAGTTTCTCTCCTTCTCATTAAAGGTAGGATTCTCACCCACAAAAACAAACATTTACAAGGAAGAATCTTGCTAAAGAGGGGGAATTTTAATGCGGGTGGCTTTGTGCTTGATGTTTGGGGAGATCCAACTACATTTTTGGAGCAAATGAACGCGATTCCTTCTTCTGTTTACAGCACTTTTAGTTGGTTCCAAACTCAAGTGAATATTGCTTCAATCTCTTTCTTTTACGAGTGTATGTTATGTGTATTTTCAAAACTAAAATCAAATGAAAGAATATACAAAATATATGGATAAAACGCTGAAATTGGAAAAAACATATCAAGGGGTATTTTGAGTTTAATGATTCTATTGATTAATATCCATTGTCATATAAATTACTCGTTCATTAAGATTAAAAATTCTAACTTGTTTTGTTTTTCTACTTTCCTTGCTTTCCTATGAAATTTTTCGTTTAACGATAAGCCTTTGATTCCAGAAAGTATTAGGATTGAAAATTTTAGAAAAGTGTTTGCTGAATATATAGTTATTAATAGTTACGCTTTCGTAAAATAATATCCTTATCGAAAGTCTGGATGTTCTTGTTTTAATATTGCTACAAACCTGTAGTTTCGCTTCTCAGCACAAATATTGCCGTCGTAAATAAGACCGATTTAAGATGAGTCCTCTTGCCTACTTAGTGGGTGCCACATTAGAGATCTCGATGCTTGGCAACAAACTTGACCACTTGGTCACGGAATTGGCGACTTTGACAAAAAATGGATTATGATAAAAATTTCGAGAATTTTATCGTTCTGTTGTATAGAAGCCCTCATCGCCCCAGAAGGTTTTCGGTTCGCCTCCCGGGAACTACAAAAGACCGACAAACTTTAGCTTTAGGGGGAATTGAATTCAAACGGAAGTGGGGTTGAAGCAGAAGACAAGTAGTGAGTCTTCGAGAGGATAGCTAATGAATGGTGAAGGAATGGTGAAGTATGAGATCACGTATAAGATTAAGAGAGTGTTGAACTGATATGTACCGAATTCTGCTGTCAAATGTGGAAACAGTGTCGTATAGTGTACGGAGTAGCGAATCATGTGGTAGAGAGTCGGTAGCTAATGCGAGGAGACAGTGATAACTTTTGCCGTTTGGGGAAACTGTAGAGCTAAGCTTCGAGGAACCCTTCTCGTCCTGTGTTTGGTCTGTCAACTTTGTGTGCTGTGGTCAATTACTACTTGTGGGCTACTATCTGCCGCAGTCTGCAGCTGTGTGTTCATCTCTACTTTACATTTTTGACCAATGTGTATTCGTCGTCTTTGTGTCAAATAAACGACGTTGTTGTTTAATACCCAGGCTACTGATTATCTTCACTCCTACACTCACAACATGCAAACCCGATGATCTGTAAGAGTATTTAAAGTTATATCGTTACATTTAAACATCAACCTTCATTTGTAAATAGTTTTTGTAACATAAACAGTCTATTTGAATATTTTATTTAAAAAGTAACTTTATATCATACCCACTTTCTTTGTCCTTTCCCCATTTTCATCTCGGTAATTCAGAACTACATGAGATATCGTCATCTATATTATTATCAATAAAAATACGGAATAAAACATCTCACAGGAAAATGAAGGCTGGGATTTGAAATAATATCTTGCCCTCCACTTGGAGTTTTGACGGAACTTGAGCCCGATTCGAGTCCATACGCGTAGGAATTTCATAGAGTGAACTTAGTTCAATCTCCGAACACTAACCACTAACAAGATTTATGTAATTATTTTCAGCCGCGAATTTTAATGACATGATTTTATTTAATTATAAATTTTATCTGTATAAGGGAATCATATTATGTACAGATTTTAATGCACTATGTATTAGTATAGACCGGTTTCTCTTTAGTTGGTTCTATAAAGACGTTACGTAAAGATATTCAAAAAATAAACAGCCCTATTTTCAGATTTCCACAGTTTCTTTAAAGAATTTATCAAAATAATGGCGTGTTTAAAATTTTCAACATATGAAGCACTTTTTTTAATGAAATTCCTTCGATAACTTACTTTTATTATGTATGACAAGAGCTAAAATCTTGCTGCTATGTGTGATAAAGAATGTAAATAGTTTTTTTGTACAGAGAGCGGAAATCTCTTAAAATTCTCTATAGAAAAAATTAGTTTCTAGGTAAATTTATGGATATAAAGAAGTATTTGTAATTCTTAAGCACAGAACAAGGGCCTTAAATAAAAAAAATCATTCTATGTAAAAGAAAGTGATTATTTTTGGGCTATGTATGCATAAAAAACATTTTTTCCTTTCTTACTGAACAGTTTTACAGAAATTCCTGTATTAAGCTGCAGAATATATTTTTATATTTATCGGCACTTTTCAAAACGGATGTATATTTTTATGGAAGTTTGTTCAATTAAATATAAAAGGAAAAGCCAAATAAAAAATTCTTTTGTAATTGATAGGAATTAATTTTACAATTATATATTTCCTCATTTTTTTATTGTATTGTTTATACACATATTGCCTACAAATTTGTAATACTCATTCCCTGCTGAATTAATCTATTAAGAAAGAGTTTTATGACTAACTCTAGATGATGCTTAGTATATACCTAGAAACTAAATCTGTCCTTGGGGACAAACTTGGCAACGGATTGGCAAAAAAAAAAAAGATAATACTTGTGATCTTTGCGACAGTCTCATTAAAACTCGAGCTATAGAGTTTGTTTTTGAACAATTGCTGCCTAATCACAGTAATTACATAAAGCAAAGATTCACAAACGAAAGAGAATTTTTAGATATCATAGTTGAGTAGATATGGACAATCTTTCTTTGATGAATTTATAGTCAGCGAGTTCCCTCTGATACCTCAGTTCTTTGAGCTATTCTTTAATAATAATTTGCTGGGTATTTACTAATGTTCACGGAGCCGTTTCGGGCATGCTTCGGCCATGTTTTTCTACTTGTGATTTCGTTACGTTAATTACGTTTTCAATTACGTTTTGCTACTGTGTATTGAATTGTCTCCATGCCCCACATGATTTAGTTTTCCCTATTACGCTGTTATCACGATTGGGATATGCTAGAAAATGGATGAGAACGTCTCACTGATCAACTGTCCTCAAATTCTGATCACTGTTGATAATTAAGAAATATTTCGGCAGTTAGATACATCGATGCTTTAAAATAGATTGATATAACATTAACCCATTGCGTACTGCATCAATCAATGAATAGAAAAGTTTCTGAAGAAATGTTCTAATAGTTGCTCGTTACTTTATAATATCTATTCACATTTTATGTTGAATTTTCGTCACGATATTGAACTCGATATGCCTGAACTTTTGCCACGATATAAACTGATATGCCTGTGATTCTATGATAAGTTGCGGCCTCATTTATTCAAATATATCTTTTTATATCTCAAAAGTTTTTTTCCTATTCCTAAAATTATACTATGATGTATTTATATACCCAAAGGGTGCATATATATATATTGGTATGAGAAGTTGCGAGTTGGATTTTAATCGTCTTGATGGCTACAGGAATGACGTGTAATGGTTATATCCTATCGATGACGGGAGAGGTTCCTCGTACTAGAGAGGTTACACCGTGACCGGCGTTGGTCCTTTGGATTCAACCATAACTCCCACAATGCTATCAGGAAGTCCGCTCATTCAGATTTTTAAGTTGCCTTCAGTTGAATCGTAGCAGTTATCTATGATTACCATGTAATGAAATTATTTTAAGAATAAAACGAGAAATAAATAGCAGGAAATATTACATTTCCTATTCAATATTCAGTTCATATTTCATTATTCAAGATCAGATACTATTTAGCAGAACTAAAATTATTTACAATGAAATTCTAGTAAAATATGATACATTAATAAATATTTATTAGGGAAATTAATGATATAACACATAGAAAATATAATCGGATTAAATTTTATAAAACCTATGTTAAATGGCATATTTATCATGCACTTTAATTAAAATGGCATATTATATAAAGTACTGTTATACATTCTAAAACCATACATCGAAACACACTATAAATGAGCTTCTGTTAAATATTCGATGAAAACGTTAAAAACGGAAATTCAAATTCATCTGTAGAAGTCCCATTAATTTCTAATGTTTATATTATTATAAATAGATCTTAAATTTAATTAAATTTGGAACTTTTCAACGTACTTCAACTTCCTTAAGCAGTTAAATGTTTCTAGAAATATTTGATTATACATTTGATATTTTGATATTCTAAATTAAAAATTAGACATTCGAAAGGGAATTTTATTTCATTTACATTTCAGAACTGAGATTAATGAAAATTCTGTCTGAAAAATATACAAAATTTTATTAAAATAGCTTAAATTATGTTGCTTCAATTCATGGAGCATTTAAAAGTTTAAATTAGTTTTAATTAATCAAAAGAAATTTATAATGTACAGTTGTTAAGAATGTAATGTTGTTTATAATATTTGATTTGATATTTACTCCCCCAACGAGAAAAATATTGATAATTTTTTTTAGTTCAATAGCATTTAATAATGTATAGCATATGTTTTACGGATTACATTTTCATTAACGTGTGTCTTTTGGAAATATATAAATTTGTAAAATGAAATGAAATTTTTTCTTTTCAATTCAATTTCAATGAATATGAATCTGTTGAACATGTTATGTAAACTAGAATCTTATAAATTGAATCCACATTTCATGTCCATTTAAATATTTAAATATTTTAATACTCTTTTTAAATTTACATAATCAGTTCCTTTTATATGTAATTAATTATAGGAAAATTGTGTTTTTATAAATACGTGCCGATTTTACCCAGATTGTATTAATTTTTTTTGTCAGTCAAATTAATCGTCTGAATTGCAAGAAGAGCCTAATTTTACATCCCCCCAAAAAAATAAGAACAGTAATGGAAATTTCAGAATAAAAATAAAAATTTTATAATAAAAATAATAATAATTTAATGTCTTCCTAATGGAATAAAAATATTGGCATTTGGAATTGTGTAGGGTCCACTTAATACTTCAATAAATATAGTCCTCAAATATATACGGTACGTACTGTTAAGTTGTCCACTTACAGTTTATTTTTCTTCAATCAATCTTCGTTAATACATGATAGATGAAAACATAAGAACCGGGCCTGCTTCTGTTTTCAGTTAAGAGCAAAACACTGATTTTTTTCAGATAATTCTGGATAGCACAAACGATTTTTTAAAGAAAAACTGTTATAAAAACTTGGTTTCGGTTAAGAAACTGTTTGGTTATGAAAAGATTTGATAATTTTGAACATTTTACGTTTCTTACACCCCATTTACTTGGTCAAAATTATAAAAAAAATGCAACATCAGATGCAAAGCCTGTTTTCTTAAAAATAATAATAAAAATAGAATATTTTTATTTGAAACTAATTTTTTATTAAAATGCTAAAAACAGAGAAAAATAAAAATTGAGATAGAGCTTTTGATGTGAATACATTAAAAAAGCTTTGAAACAAACTTTTCATCTATTTTATAGTAATATATTACGTGGGTATTTCATATACACTCTCCGATATTAAAAATGTAATATTAAATTTTGTTTCGCAGGACATTTTGAATGAAAATTCAAGGCACTACATTCTGTATTAGTCTGAGGTTAAAAGAAAGTGATTATATAAACAAATCTGTACCATGCATAAGAAAATAATTTTGAAAAAAATCTTAAATATTAAAATTCTTTAATTAGGTCTTTTTTTATTTTTGGAACCAATCTTTTTCTTAATTTATGATAATTTTTTTAAACAATGCATTTTGTAGTTCAATTTATTTGCGTTTTTAAGTATCTAATATTTAACAAGGGTTATATTTATTTCCCACTTATGCTATTTTGTATAGCAACAAACATAGGAAAAAGAATTGCTTTATTTGTAGCTCCTAAGAATAAAGAAATACAAAGAAGGTCTTTTATCCGAAGCATTTCTTCAGGAATAGATGATGCCTCTGAAATATGCTGCTCATTTATTCTGAAATACGATAAGGAAGAAGATATCTCTGAGAATAACTCTACATCTTAGACATTCTTACATTCATATACCTTTCGCTTTTGCTGCTATTTTTGGATAGCTATATAGCCCATTAGTATGGCTAAAAATCCAAAAACTGAAATATTTATTATGTATAGACATAATATATTGTTAGTTATATTATATATTATTATAAACTTAGTTATATTATTATAAACTTATTATTAAGTTATAATAACTATTATTATAAAATTATTATAAACTTATTATTAATATTATATATAAACTTAGTTATTATTGAATTATAGTTATAAAAGGCTTTCTAAATTGCATTCATAAAAACATGAAAGATATATTTTTTTCTTTTTAAAAGTATATATTTATAACAATTTCTTAATTTCTTGGTACATTGATTGTAAATATTTTTATTTTCTGACTTGTAAAAATAATTTTAACAACTGCCATTTAACTATATATTCGTCCATCTTTAACTAGTATACAGTGTTTCTTTTTGAAACATCTCTTTTTTAATTGATCATAAATAAGTTCCAATAAGAATATTTGACGGTTTGCAGTGCTGATCAAGAATTATTGGAATTGCTGCACATTACAATATGCAAAATTCCGTATTAAGCGATAATGCTATACAAAATTTTAATTCATCTTACTTCTTCTTATGCGATTATATTATCATATATGTATTATATTACAATGTATATGTTATGTTAAATGTAAGACACTGGTGATTATGTATAAATTACAAGAGATTATTTATAATCGCTACTAAATTTAGTGGTGATTATGAATAATCTCCAGTATCACATATAATTATTAAAAACATTTATCGGAATATTTGTTATGTGTATCTATACTAAGTGTTTACAGTTTTTCAATAATTGAAATATTTTAGAAGTTAGGGGTGATTTTCCCCTTCCTATCATTGAGAGTTTTAAAAATTAGACATTAATGTTGCCAAATAGTAATTTAAATGTAAAGAAATATACTTTTATCTTCCAGCTTATCGAGAGGAATTCTTTTTTCTTTTTTCCACATCTGTGGTGAATATTACGAACGACTATGCTTTAAAAGGAACTTTTTGTTTGTAAATGGATAAAAAGATCCAAGAGACACCTTTCCTTAATTTAGATGCAGAACATTTTATACGTACACATACATTTTTGTTACATCGCTGTTGAAATTTTTTTTATTAACAACTAAGGACGAAAATTATTCATTTCATTTTTTGAACTTACTTATGTTGATTTTGTGCAGCGAAGTAACCTAAT
Organism: Argiope argentata; assembly: GCA_026289955.1. NCBI lineage: Eukaryota > Metazoa > Arthropoda > Arachnida > Araneae > Araneidae > Argiope > Argiope argentata. The sequence continues at coordinate 2,381,104 of JAOUZG010018917.1, read as the reverse complement.
AAAGATATTCTTAATTAAGTGATATTTAAAATCCGTAAAAAATTAAATGATTCGACAAAAATTAGGAAACAGGATATAATTCCTACTTGGAAATTTTTAAAGCAAGTACTTAAAGGCAAGTAAGCAACTACTTACGTGTCGATTTATTTTTACTATTCTTGTTTTCAATTTATTATTAAATTTCTTGATTTTCTTGAATATTTCAAATAAAAATTAAGACTCTTTCATTTCTTGCATAGATAATTTCTTCTAAGTTTAATAAAGACAAAAAAGAATAACCCTTTTAGACAATTAAATATATTTCTTTATGTCAAATAATTTCCCTATAAAAAGTTATTAGATTTATTAAGAGAAGAAACACATCAAAGAAGAAAACATCAAGAGAAGAAAACATCATTTTTATAGTATTTTATAGATTTTTTATATGGTCCAGAATTCATACACGTTGATGAAATGTCGTAATCTAAAAGTATTTCCTTTACCGACTAGATTTTAATGAAACATTATATATGTAACACATTCTACATTCATCATTGTGAATTTGATAATTTTATAAAACGTAAAGATAAATTTCTGGTAAAATAACAACCTTGCAAATAATTTAAAACATAGTTTCATTCCATGATGTCTCAACAGCTCTTCATAACCCAAAACTCATTAACTTTCATCCAAGTACTTTTTAAAGAATAGAGCATCTACAAACAAAGAGAATTAAACACACTCACGAAACTTTAATTATGTATTTGAAGAAGTCGTGATTTCTTTGTTGCAAGTGTCAGCAGTTTTTTTTCTTCCGAAAACTACATTACTACGAATAAATAGTTCTCAAAGATATTTAATTGCGGAAGAATTCTTATACACATCAGCATATTTTCTTTAAAAAAATTACTGTTGAAATTTGCGAACTTTTTATATTTTCTTCATTATCTTTTAGAGCATTCAAAGAACTTTATCAGAAAATGTCCTTTCCCGTCTCTAAGAGCCCGAGGGAAGAAGTTTAAGCAACACCCTGGATCTAGATTTTCTTCTCTTTGATGTTCCATCTCTCACCTTAAGCGCTAAAATGATTAATGTATTTTCCTTCAGTATTTTACGTCATTTTTCTATGCGGAAAACATGAATCTTTACTTTGCTTTATTCTGTTCTTAATTCTTCCTCTTTTTTTCCAATGTAATCTCTTTTATCTATGAAATCCATAACTAATTTTTTAATGTAGATATTCACTAATAGCTTACACGCTTTTACGAGATCTTGATGAAACCTTTACTATAGATTAAAGTGTCATTGATATATTTATTTTAATTCTTTAATAGTGAATTTAGGGTTTTTTATTAGATATAAAAAGAAAGAAAAGACATTTCAAAACACGTTTGTGTATGATGATCATTTTTTACTTTCTCGTATATGAAATATAGAGGAAATATTGTAAGAGTTAAAATATTTCAATTCGATATTTTCATTACTCTACAAATTTTAGATCATCCTGAATTCGAATTTTTGTTGGTCATGGTAAACTTTGATATTTTTGGGAAATATATGTCTACCTTCTGTGACAATGATATCTCAAAAACTAATTTGAGCTAGATAGATGAAATTTTATATATAGTCATTATACTAAATTCTTAGCTTTCTGTGAAACTTTGAGCCAAATTTATAGTGTAGCAGTATTTCACTCTGTTTCCACGAATATTAGTTAATGCAATATAAGCACAAAAAGAGCTATATTGATAAAATTCGTCACATAGATTTAACATTTGTATTGTTTACAACTATCGAATTTTCAGAAAAAACCAAAAAAGTAATCACTATAACTCAAAAATTCCTTGACATAAATATATCAAATTTCATGTGTGATCATGTGATATCAATTATAGTTTTGAAGCACATTTTGCTTTTAATAGGCCAAAAAAGCGTCTAAAACACAATTTAACCTTTACTAGAGTGTATTCGAGAAAGCTTTAAGGAAACCATTCCCACCTGTTTAGTATCAATACCTTAATAGTTTTTATTTTACTCGGAGGCATAAGTGCAATAGCGAATATGTTTCTGAAAGAAATTAGCCTTGTTTGAGGAACCGAGCAATGATATTTAAATGCCATGAATTAATAAAGAGAAATGGAAAAATGATACAGTTGATTTTTCTTTCTCAATAGTCTTAATTCCATGCAATTTGTGTTTTTTAAAAATGTCAGATATTATTTTTAGTAACAGAAATCTAATTTTCAAGATTATTCTTCTAATTATCAAATATTGTGTTTTCTCTTCTCTTTCTAAGACTAGTTGAACAAGCTTTAACACATTGATTACTGCATTAACCATTTTCGATGACGGAAAAATTCTCAATCAATGAAGAATTTCAAGTGAACAGAATTCGTCTAGTTTATATTTCTATGTTTTAACATGTTTTCAATCCTGTGATTCACCTGTGATTTAATTTGATATTTTCTTATCTTCTTCAACTAAGAGATATCAAAGAAAAAGTATCTTATTAGATGATATGAACCGCAGGTTTGATTCATGATGGCGAACGTGTTAATGAACTATATGGTCTCAATGAATCATTATTATTGAAATGAAACAGAACTGATCAACGACCATATAAATATTGTGATATCAGCTTCAACTTACTTTTTATTCAGAACAACAGCTGTTTGTGTGTCAGATTACAATATTTTATTAATAAATATTTTGTTTTTTGTAAACGGGGTTTATTCTCGCAAACTACGAGCTAAGACCGAGGATTAAATCACAAACAAATTATCCGTGAAATTTCTAATACTTTCCGAAATATACCATAATAATTTTCAGGTAGAAAAAAATGTTTTTTTTAAAATAATATGAAAGCTCAAAAGTGAAATCACGCATACAAATGCATATCGTTTTTACTATCGAACATGAGGTCGTAAGAAAAGAAAATTTATACGGAGGGGACAGGGGTGCAATCATTGCAGTGAATATATACCCAAAAGCAAGATACCCAGATACGGGTACACATCACCCGAGATATTATCTTTTCAAGCACCTCATAATACTCTAAATCTTTCACTTTTTTGCATTCGGGAACATATCCATAATAAAGAATACTCATAAATTTTGAATCACCTTTCACTTTGAATCATTTCTTTGAATCGTTGACGTCTCGAGTCAGTAGAATCAGTTTGTAACCTTATACAACGCCGTCTGCCTTCATCATTGATTTCCTTTATTTAAACATTCACCTTGAATCATTCCTTTCGTTGAATCGCTAACGACTCGAGTCGGTAATAACATTTATAATGAGGATTGCCTTATACTGTGCAATTCGTCTTCAAAACTGATTTTTTTCTTTAAATATTCACCTTGAATCATTTATCTGAATCGTTGAAGATTTGAAACAGTGGCTTTCATTTGATAGACTTATACTGCACAGTTTGTCTTCAACATTGATTTTCTCTCTTTAACCCTTTGCACTCCGATGACTGTCCATTCAAGATTGTGCATCATTTTGACGTTTTATTTATTTATTTTTCAAATTTAATTGTTAAAAACGCTTTCATAATGGTTAAGAGATGTGGATTAATTTTTCAAAGAAATTTGACATAAAAGAATTAAGTATATTTATTTTTCATAGCAATAAGCAAATATGTGTATTAGGTGAATACTTTTGCATCTAATTATTTTTCGGAGTGCAAAGGGTTAAGTATTAACCTCGAATCAATTATTTGAATTATTAATGACTAGAGTTAGTGACTGTTTGTGGACTGATATTGTTTCGTTTGTCTTTATCCTTTATTCCCCTTCTTTGAACTCCATCTGACTGTTCACCGTTCAGATGTTAGAGGTATCTTCTCATTGAATATCCTGCTAATTTTTGTAGATTTCGAACAAACATCATCGTTTCTTGGTCAGTGACTTACTGACTTCAAACTTGAGACAGCAAGTGAGATGACTTGACGAGGTAATTCTTCTACACACATGCTGAATTTAAATGTCATATGTTCTGTAAACAATTGTCTAGTTTCAGACTCAAAAAGTGAAGTAATTTAAAAGAAAATTGCATATACTTTTGCATTTTTTAGACATACATTTCGTAACCACGAAAGAAACTAAAATACAGAGAAAGAATACAGATAAAATAAGCAGCATGGTAATACTATCCCATTAAAATAAAAGAATTTAAATGGATTTAAAGGATAAGACTTTCATGCAGTGGAGCCTCGCTCAAAAAAAATTAATTCTTTACCATATCTTTCTCGTAATGAGGGCAATCGTTATACGAAACAATTTTTTTTCAATAGGAATCACATAAATTAGAACAATGAGTACTATTCCTCTGCCTCCCAAAATTATTATAACACAATAGACATGATTTAATTTTTATCTCTCTCTAAATATATTTCTAAAAATGCTTTATAATTCCAACTAGGTATCTGCTTGAAAGAAAAAAGAAAACTCAGGTTTATTTGTAGACATACATTTTTTTTTAAATCTTGTATTTTAGTTCTTTGGAACTTTTTCATTGCAAAGTTTTTCCCTTCTCAACTATTGTTAGTTAACCAAATTGTTCTTTTTTGTTCTTTCACAAGATTAAAGTTAAAGTAGTTTTTCGTTAATTGAAAGTGATTATCCGTGTAAGCGAGTTACTCTAAAGCGAGGCTTTAATCCTGAGAAACAAAAGTCATAAAACTTATTTTATAACTCCCGGGACGGATCAGAGCAATTATCCTTCATCGTATAAAAATCATAATAAAAAATGCCAAGCTACGAAAAAAAAATCTCCTTTGTGTAATCTCCTGCCATCAGTCCTTCACTAAATAAAAAAGTAAGCAACTTTAGATAGAGCAATTCTCTTTCTTTTCTCGTGTATTTCATCCGCAAAGGAAGTACAAAACGGTAAATGATAACAATAGAGTCTCATAAACAAAATTCTGCTATGCATTTCCGAACTTAGACGTTAATTTAATTAGGACTTTTCTTCTGTTTCAGAGTAATTGTTGGCATAGCAGAATTGACTTTCACGTGGAATTTGTTGTTCGGAATAATTAGATTAAAACAACGAATGTCGATGCACTTCGCCAGATGATTTTTGGGGGTTTTGGTAACGAGTCTATTCGATTTAGATTATCCCTTTATTTAAAAAAAATTTCAATTTAAAATCGTTTTTAAAATTATTTTGTATAACGGGAATAAATACATTTAATAATGAAATACGGTTTTAAGAAAAAAAATTCTATTCCAAGAGGTGATAGGGAATAAATATTTCCATCTAATTATTTTCTACTTTTTATATATAATTTTTATTGTGTCAATATGAAATAATAAAAAAATTATTAAAACTATGGAATATTAATAATATTGTGGAAAATTAAAATCGATTATTTGTAAAATTGCTGCCAAATAGTTGGGTTAAAATGGAATAAACATTTATTAATAATAGATTTATAAAGAATAATCTATCTTAATTTGTATAAAATTTAAAAAAATTATTAATATATTAATAATGAATAATCTATCAATATGATTCAATTTACATGGAATATAATATATTAATGACAGATTAAAACAGAATAATCTGGCTCAAATTTTTTGTAATAAAAATTTATTGTTAATAAATTAATAAAGAACAGTCAAGTAATAATCTGTCTCAGTTAATATGGTATAAAAATTTATTAATAATAGTGTTATGAATTTTGCGTAAATTAGGTGTAAATATTTTAAATATTTATTAATATTTGTGTAAATATTCTAAATATTTGTAAAAAGATTAATTGCATAAAAATAATTGTAATGGAATCGCGCGGCAGCGAGAAAAGTCAGTTCTAAGAGGATTTACAACTGAAGATCGCCATATTTAAATAATTTGGTGATATAGGTGTATTGACGACCTAATGAGGCCTCTAATGGTTTTTACTTCAATTTAAAATGTGTAATGGAAGATAGGAATTAAAGATTTGTTCCTATATAATATTGGAGAAAGTTCCACAGTTGACAAGAACGAGCACGCCGTTTCTGAATTTAAAAGGCCCACTTAAAAAGACCCGGCATAAGTAGGGGAATAAGATCAGTTTGGACCACAAGCAACGTTGGCTAGTTTAGCTTGAGAGCGTGCCTTTTCTCTCGTTGACAAGTATTCTACATATTTACTGTTACCTGAAATAAGCGGACTATACAGAGTTAATACACTACGAAATTGTATCTTGTGTTGCATAAATTAAATACACGTTTTCCTATACAACAAAACCTGTATATTTACATCGCTCTTGTGTGAAATATTTCGTAACAATAGATTAATGAAGAATAATCTTTTAGTAGTTTGGCTGAATTTTTATGGAATAAAAACTTTTGAATGATAAATTAATAAAAAATAATCTGGATCAACTTGTATGAAACAAATTTTATAATAATAAATTAATAAAGAACAGTCAAGTAATAATCCGGCTCAGTTAATACGCGATAAAAATTAATTAATAATAGATTAATAGAAATTAATTTTGTAATAAATCGGCCCAATTTGTATAGAATATTACTTACTTTCTCGAATATTATAATATAATGTCCTAAAAATTATTCAAATCTATCAAAGCTTTACAATTCTAGAATATCAGAAAAAGAATGAAATCTCGATTATAAATGAAAGAAACCTATATGAATAAAAATTTATTTATAGAAACGATTTTTCAATGAAACATTTAAGATGAAAACATAATGTGAAAGCGAAATGTTATATTAAAAATTACAACCAAAATTTTTCACACACACACACACACACACACACACACACACACACACACACACACACACACCTATGCATTGATTATTGAACATGAAATTATTCAAACTATTTTTAAAAGTCTTCATTTCGAAACTATGTTTCTCTGTTCATCTGTATCTCAAAACATATATATTAAAGCAACAGCTAAGTGGTTTTCAAATTTATAGTCACCGATACAAAGAATTGAATTCTATAAGAAAACAAATGACTCGAACTTTTAAAAGTAAACAAATGACACATATTTTAGTAAAATAATTCTTTTATAACATACATTTTTAGAGTACGGAAAATTAGTTTATTAGTCGTTATTTCAATTAGTTTCTTTTTAAACTTTAATTCATGAATCTATGTTATAAATATTAATGAAATTCTTAAAATCTTTTTCAAATTCAATACCAGATTGAACCAGTCGTATGAAATCAAAATTGGCTGCAACTGTTTGATTAATTAGTAATCACAAAGTAAAAATAAAAAAAATAGTGAAGTAGTGTATTGTCATAGCAAATCGCAGACGATTAAAATTTCAAAACTTTAACATACCAATTTAAATATAAATTTCTATCTTTTAAAGTCTTCTATCTTTATCTTCTATCTCTTATCTTCTATGTCTTATCTTCTATCTTTAAAAAAATTAATAGCAGCAAGTTAATAATTACAGAAAAAAAGATTAATATTTTGATAACATTATCTGATTATAACTAAATTAAACTGAAAAAGTGACGAAAGAGGAAATTTAACTAAAACTGTGATTCAAAAAATAAAAACATTATTTTTTCAATAAAATTATCAGAAATAGGTTTTTTCACCGTATTCAAATACATGAACTGGATGTCGGATTGAAATTTTGTTGACTCTCAAATATTAAACCATTCAGAGCCAAATCTATAAAAATAAATATTATTGTTGAAAAATGTATAAAAAGAATATTTGTTGATTTTATGTTTGCATCAATTACATTTTCTAATATTCTACCTATTTAAAGAATTCAATTTTTGTTTTCATTTAATGGCTGGAGAATAACTATTCCATTATCATTAATTCATTTTAAATTCACGAATGATTTCTTTCTTTAAAAGGGTTTTATCCAAGTCTTGTTCCATTTCAACATCTCAAATAAGATAACAGATCCCACCAAAATAAAACTAAGTAATAAGGCGACACGTGATCGGATTTTTATTCGTCTAACTTGATGTTTAATAGAAAATAGTTTTCGCTCTTTACTTGTGTTTGTTTTGCGCCTCTCCATTTCCTCGATGCGATAAAGTTAGAATTTTATTTCTGTAGTTTTTATTAAATTAATGGGTGATAGTTACTGTAAGTCGATTATAGATTAATGCCTGCGCTTACTTCTACAATTTGATCTATTTTTAGTCGAATGAATGGTTAACAAAAATTTATTTTTATTTCCATTTCTCAGTTAAGTTGCTTCTTTTGTCGCTCAAAGCGAAATCTTTTTATTGATGTCTATTATTTTATATATTGAAGTAATTTCTAATCTTTCCTTCATGAAATAAATTCTAAATTGAAATTATGAATTTATTTGTATGTAATGAATATCATTGTTATTTTAACTTCTAACTTTTAAAATATATAAAGTATAAGCATTTTAATATAATAAAATGTACAAGAATCTGTATAAATTGAACAAGAATTGAAATAAAAATGTACAAGAATTTCGTCAGTGAAAGTGCCGGCGTGCTGACACAGAGGAAGTGCGTCTTCCTTGTGATCTGGCGTCCCGGGTTTGAATCCCGGTCAGAACATGGTTGTTCTGTGTTCTATCTGTGAGGAGTCAGAATGTGCCTTTTTATAAAAAGGGACTGTGCTAGCAAATGTGATAAGTATTTGTCATCTTCATATGAGTTAGAAGTCAGATATTTGCTCTGAGGTGCTCGGGGGTCCATACCCTCAGAAGCTACTACCCCCCTCCCCTTTCGTTGTAAAGCGCACACGAGATCATCATCATACAAGTAATATGTATAAAGGTGTAAATATATTAATTTTTATGTAAACTTAATAGATTGAATGTTATTGCCGAGAACAATTTTTCTCAATAAAAGATTACCATTTTTGATACATATCATTACCCAATGGAGGTGGCTTTTTTATATTTTGTAATATTTTATAATAAGATTTTTACAATACTAGAGATGACGAAGCAATCTTTTCCATATTTAATCAATCAGAAATTAATTTTTAGCAGTATTATGAGCCATTACTTAACAGCATAAATAAAATCAAAAGCTTTTTTTAAAAAAATGTAAATAATACTATGCTATTGGCTACTACTTGTTATCTGAATGATCATTATAACTGAAATTCTTTTTCTGAATATGCTTTGCTAAATTATTCTCATTCAATATTTAATAATTACATGCAATAAAATAGTTATAAATTCTACAAAATTTAACCAAATTTTTGAAATTGATATCGATTTGTGGATGAAAACGAATAAACAAAATTGTGATAATTAGCTTTATTTCACTATTGTTGCGAAGTATAGTAACGTAAAAGATATATTAAAGCACGGAAATTTTTTCGTGCATTATCTGGAATATCGGAAAAAGTATCTTCCTTTAAATTGATAAGTGGGTAAAGACAACTGTTTATTTCAGCTGAGTAATATACAATCTGAATTATTTGTTTATCGCTAGACATAGTCAATGTTCCTGAATGTTGTTTAGCCTCTGTGACTTTAATGTTCGAATTTATTACATTTTTATTATATGCCATTCTGTATTTGCAACCTCATGAACCATTTGACTTTCGTTTGCTTGAAAATTTTATACATATATAAAATATACAACGTGACCTTAAAAGATTGAAACGTGGCGTTATTCATTAAATATTGGAGACAAATTGACAATGTAAAATGCAGATTAATTCAAAATAAGGCACAGTAGCAAAATTTCAAGTTTTTCTATGCTTAGATTGCTGTTTTTATGTGTGATAATTAAAAAAAAATACAAGTAAGTAATTTATTATCAAATTTATAGTGATTTTTTAAACGGCATTCTAACAAATTAATTCACAAAATACTTATTTTCTTTCATTTAATTGTAATTAAATATTAAAATATTTTTAAAAAACTTCTTAGTGATATGCAGAGGATTTTCTTTTAACTGAAATTCATTTTATCATACATTTTATAAAATATCTATCTGTTTATATGCATGCTTTTTATTATATTCGCCAATCACATAAAATGAAATTGAGAAACGCTCACAAATTTCTGCTCGCATATGCAGAACTAGGCTTAGTTTTGTCTATCACAGTTTTATATGAGGACAGTTGGGATTTTTTAAACACTCGCTATCGCATTTTTTATCTCAAAATTTGCATTATCAATTTGTTTATGGCCTCTATTTTTACCGAAGAAACACCACTTTTTATCATGTTATAAAGGATATAAGTCAAATTTTTCCGCTTCAAAGTTCATTTAATGTTAAAGTTATGGTTATGATGTTTTTGTTTCAATCTTGTTGGATAGAAAGAAAAAACTTTCTAACGGACCAAATTTGTCTAAAGAGGTTGCATAAAAGTTCAAAAATCGTAACATTTTGAAAATAGTCTTATTTTGTTTTTTTTGAAATAGTCTTGTTTTCTATATTTTAAAGTATACAATATCCGCTTATATCCAATTCAAGCGTTTTGGAGCACCATATATATGCCTTATAATAATCAGATTATAAATTCTTTTGAATTATAATCACAGATTTACAGGAAATTTTGTTGAAACATGAAGCTGTTGAAACTTTAAGATAATATTTTTGAAACATGAAGCTGTTGAATTTTGTTGAAACATGAAGCTGTTGAAACTTTAAGATAATATTTTCTATGCTATTAAAGATTATTATCATGCCAGAACATGATGTTGTATTTGTGATCAGGTTTTCGGCTTCAACAAAAATCCTTACCTGAAAAATTGAAATTTTATTAACTGCACGAGCATCTAAAAAATTTAGCTTTTAATAAAACTTTGCCAATGCATTTTCAAAATTGCATTTACATTTGATTAAACAAAATAAGTTAATGACTACAGCAAATAAAACCTAGAAAATTGTCATTGAAATGAAATAAATGGGAAATGTGGTTTTTTAAAATATGAAATGAAATAAATGGGAAATGTGATATTTTTAAAAACAATAAATGCGAGACAAAGTTTTTTGGATCATTTGCGATACTAAAGGGACTCATTCAATAAAGCAATTAAAATGAATAAAAATATAATTTAACTTACTCGGGCACGTGGTGCTTGGCCGTTCAAGAAATGATGTTCTGACAGGATACATTGAAAGATGTATAGCAGATTTAATTTTAACCTTTTATTTGGATAATGAACATATATCGACGTCTTTAAGTCTTTGTTTAGAAAAATTAATTGAAGAACCCTGAGCACGAAATACTTGTTGATGTTCCTTCCTTAAGCACTCCCTATTTCCATGATAGTTTCCCAACAAAGCTTCCAGGTAAGTTTGAGCAGTTAAAGTAACTTCAGAAAGAAAGAAAGAAAAAGTGCATTACAGTACTTAAACATTAACGAACTAGTGAAAAGTCTTCTGCAAAAATAGAAGAAAAAAGAACCGCCTCGTCATTTTCTTTCGCTTTCAGTTGCCATTGAAATACTGAATACGATGGTGTGGAACTTTCCGCTAGAACTATCTTTTGTTTGAAAGAGGATTTGAATTTAAAAGAGCTAGGGATCAGAAAGATAGTTCAACTACTGAAACTAAAAGCAAAGGTTGAAAACAAAATATGCGAGAAAAAAAAAGACCGAAGTAAAAGAATTCGAGTGTGAATAATCGTTTTGTTGCCTAATAGGAGAAGCTTTTACTCACTGTTATTAAAATAAAAACAAATATATGAAGAAACAACAAGGCTTATTCTTGCAAACTTAGTAAAAAATAGTTTGAATTCATAGAACATGACAGTACATTAATCATATTTATTCCACAATACTTTCTGAGGTAAAAGTTATATTTTTTTAAAAGAGAAATAACAATTACAGCATTTTAAAAGGAATGAAATGAATGAGAAGTTTAAATCGTTTGGTGAAAAGATTTCACAAAATATTTGTGATTTCTTCATTGATACTAATTCAACCATACTTTTTCATTCGTCTTGAAGCATTTTGTGAATTTTCTTCCATTCAAGTTATATTCAACCCCCTAATTTTACAAATTCATGCCCTTTATTTGATGCATATTCAAATGATGTATGCATTCGGAAATAGTTGCTGTTTGAAATCTTATTTTGTGAATCTGTTTTCTAATTGATTTTAGAATTTTGCGATAGCTTATAAGAACGGAAAAAAAGTTGAAATATGAAATAATATAATAAATATCTTATTTCAAAAGCGCTTGAATCTAGTTCAAAACATGTAGACTGGAATTTTGCTCAGAACTTTAATCGTATTGTATAGTCTTGAATAATCATTTAATAAAAATAACACATAAAACACACGCTTTTGGTTTCTGTATATATTTTATTGAATATAATTTGATATCTTACTTTTATTTGGATTATGATTTGATAATTTTTTAATAAAATTTTGATGTGAAACATCTTAGTTTTCATCTTGAGGCTTATAGTTTGTGAAACCTAATATTTTAATGTTAATTCTTCTGTTATAGGGAATTAAAATTTTTAATGTAGTTTAGAAAAGTACTCTTTAAATTTAAAAATTTAAAAGAAATGTATGTAACCTAGTTATCCCTATATGAGTGAACAGAATAAATTTCTTGTAGACTGTACTTACCGTTTGGATTCTGGGAAAGCTCCAAGTAGCTAAAACAATGGCCCTCTACGGCCTTGAAAAGTGCGAGTAAGTTATTGAAGTGCATTTCTCCTAAAGCTGTAAATTCGTTTTTTCACGTATTGGGAATTGGTTTCCTCATTACTTGTTAAAACTATAATTATAAAGTTTCTTAGATATTCATTTAATTTTCAATTGCTGAATCTGTGAGCTTAATTTTGGACCGGACTTCATTTTATTCACATGAGAGCATCTCATTCTTTATCTACCTGTCCAAAATTCTATTTCCTTTCAATGTGATCGATGAATTCATCGATGGAATTGGACCTTGACCTAGGTTTCCTCCAGTTTTAGACATTATCACCAAACTGTCATCGATCAGAGAACATTGTGTACTTTCGTAAATCATTTGATCTTTCTATCTATTCTTCTTTCTATCTATTAGGGTTTAGGAATATGACACTGGAATAAAGGAATCGTAAAATTATATAAGTTTGAAAGTGATGTCATGCTATATCCGAAGATTTTACAGCCTTTCTAAAATTCCGTGCTATTCAATGTGATTTATGTGAATGGAATTCAGTCATGAATTAGGGATCCTTAAGTTTTCGACGTTATTACCAGAGCGACATTGATTAGAGAAAACTGGGCATTTTACATAAATTATTTTAGATTCCATTTTAGCTAGTAGATCTTACGAATGCGACTCGGGGGGGGGGAGAGGTAGTAAAAAAATCTAATAACATTATGTAAGTTTGTAGGTAACATCAAACTGTATTTGAGTCATTATAAGCCTTTCAAAATGCCATGTGAATTCAATGCGATTTACACTGCAAGAAATTAAATATAAAACTAATGATTTTTCAGCTTCAAACTTTACAACCAGATCCATTATATTGTAACGCATCTGACAATGTATGTAAATCATCTCGATTTTTTATAGCTAGTGAAACATCTTGATACAATAAAAAAATTAAATATAATAAAAGGATGCAATGTAGTTTACAAATAACATAAATTTTGAAGAAATATTATAGTTTTATTAACGTCCCGTTGTAGGGCAACACTAGGGCTATTTTGGGCCTTACCTTGCGATTTTGAGCTGCGGTCAAATGACGAGAATAATGCCTGAGCGGACACCCTCTTCCCACACCACACTAACGGGAGGGTATTTGACCACATAGAATTAACTTGCAACATACTCCTTTTAAATGACGGTCCTTCGGTGGAATTGAGTCTGGAACTTGAAACCCTAAGGGTTCAGAGTGCAGAGCTTGCCATCGTGGTATCTAATGACTCAAAACTGTATTAAATTTTAAGAAATAAATTATTTTGCTAGTGCTATAAGATTTTGAATTGGAAAATATTTGAAAAGTTGATAACTATTATAAAAAATAGTGGGATGGTTTTCTGAAAATTTTCTGACAGACTCTATAATATATGTATAAATTTTATTGGTTGTCATTAGCTTATAATAGTTATAGAATATTAACATGAAACTTTCTCTGAATCTATTGTGTATCCTGGGCGAATTTTAAAATAATTAATACCTGGCATGCTGTTAAAATTATTTCAAAATTAAGGAGAAGTTTTTCAAAGGATGTTTTTTCAAATCTATTGAAGCCAAAATTTAACAAAAATATTTCCACACAAAATCTTATACCAAATTTGATACATTTATACCATTGTATTTTTTGTTATCGTATTTTTATGCTTCTGAAAGAGTCGATCGATAGACGATCCTCTTCTTATTGTATTTAGCCCAATATAGATAGTTAGAATACTGTTATTAAATCTGTATACAGAATTTTATTTATCTAGCTCTTTTCAAGTTAAAGTGACCATACTTACTTTTATTTGAATAGCTAGAGAGTCAGACTTACTATGATTAGATTCTGCTCAAAATTTTAGAGAAATTTACAAATTCGGTGCAAAAGCCGTATATCAAGTTCCATTCGTCTTTCTGAAAATAGGCTGTGGTCATATAACTAAATAAACTTTCTATAATGTTTTTTGAATTATATTTGTAAAAATCAGATAGGTAGATAGACAACTTTCAAAAAATGTTTTTTTAAGAACTCAGGTTGCCTAACCCATATAGCACATCCTGTAGCATAATATTGAACAATATTGTGCGATAATATTTTATATTAAACAATATTCGACAATATCAAACAATATTTCAAATATTGATCAATATAGTACAATATTTGTGGGCTACTTAAGAGAAATGAAGAGATTCTTCAAAATCTGGAATTCTAATTTGTTGACAATTTTTTTTTGTACTTGGGAAGGTAAAAATTCAACAATGATGCATTTTTTGTGTTAGCGAAATAATTACTAATCCCTTTTGCGAATTTAAAATTCTATGAATGATGGGGTTTTATCTAGGATGACTTTAACACGGAAAGTTTATAAAATATGGAATAAGTGTACACTTTTCAAATTATGCACATTGTAACTTTTTTCCTTTATTTAAAAGAAACTTTAATTGACACATTTTCCAGACAAAAATTTAAAAATGTCTAAATTCATACCTAACAATCATAACAAGAATGTATTTTCTAATAATTAAGTATAATACACTTTTATGAGGTTTTCTACTTAATTAAATTTGCTTCAGAATTTTGGCATTTACCGCCTAGAACACAGAAACTAATCCCTAAAATACAAAAGAAAACTTTATAGCAAAGGCCTGTTTTCTTAATGACATGCTTTAATATTCTTAAGAATTTTTTACTTTGAAAACAACAAGCAACACTGTGTTTCTAATAAAATAAAACAAAGAAATGTCTTAATGCTTTAAAAGGTATTTGTAAGCAAGAAATAAAATAGTATCGGGAAAGTCTGATTTCGCAAACCTACGGTTTCTCAAAACGATATTTTTTCGGTTTTTTTTTCAGTTTTTTATAAGCTCAAAAATAATAGAGTTTAAAAAGGCTTTTTTTAGGTTAAAGACTTCTCATTCTTTAGTTTTGTTTTTTTCGTCGAAATCTTTCGATTATCGTAACGTTCCTCGTTGAAATAAATGTTTATGAACCAATAACAAAAATCTTCAACGGATATAAAAGAGTTGAGAGATATATAAGAATTTTACTTCTAAATTGATAGAAAATGTTTATATATATATATATATATATATAAAGATTTTAAACCAATCTACTGCTAAAAATTACAGATAATTTAAAAAGTATATATAAACATTCTTTAAAATTTAAATAATATTTCTTAAGGTACAGAAATGGTTTAAAATAAATTATGAACAACATCCTACTGAAGGATCTTATCTACAGCATTATCATTTCTTTACTTTGTTATTGTACAACAGGAAATGTCTAAATAAACAAGAATATCGTAAGCAAGTTGCAGTTATTACATTAAGACTTTAAAACAGAAAAAATAAAAGGAATAACCTTATAAGTATCCTACACTAACTTATAAAAAGTAACTTAAACGAGAAAAATATTTGAATATGCCTTACATATGGTAAGATACAAATTTTCAAATGCGTTTATGTTGCAAAGAATATTATTAAATATCACTTCACAATATTTGAAAATATATTATAATAGGCCTAAATTCATGTTACATTCTTCCTAGATATTATATTATACATATAAAGAATACATAATTTAGATAATAAGATAAAGTTGATAAGAAAGTATATATATTCAAGTTCCTAACTGAAGTCTAATGAAAGGACAAAACTTCCGAAACTATATTTTTAATGTAATATATGTATATATTTAATGTATTATTAAAAGCAACAAAAAGCCGTATTCTGAATATAAGAAGATATAGATAAATTTCTCTATTTTATAAGCAAATCTAAAAGATGTATTACATTATAATTCAGCATTTCTCATTAATGAAATGTATTCAAATATTGTATAAAGCAATCTTTGTACTATTGACTTGAATATTTATAATATGACAAAAAATAAACAATTCTGTTTTTATTACAAAAATATAATAGTAACTTTTTACTAAAATACTTTCTCTCTCTATATATTTTATTTTATAATCAATATTTTTTTTAATTAAAATGTAATTAACTTATTCTACTGCATTTTAAATAATATACGTTACAAAATGTGCAACAATTTTGCGATTCAAGAAAATAAAATATTGTTAAAATATGTTTTATTATTTAAAAAAAATATTATGGTATTTTTGTCAGGTGAAAATAAAGCAATTGTATTGAATAAAATTTATAGCAATATTTTTCATTTATTTTCAAAGTATAAACGCATAATTAACATTAAATCTCTTAAATAAGATATTCTGATTTTTTTAGAGATTTACGATAAAACTTGTTTTTATATATAAAAATTAACTAAAATTTTATTTTAAATTTAATGAGAAATATATTTCTGATTTCTGAATTTATTTCTGAGAATTTATTCTTTTTTTCTGCAATTTATTACTGATTAACATTTACGGTAAAACATTATTGATTAATATATTCTTGACAGTTAAAAATCCTCATTTTTATAAACAACTACTTAATATCCCTGTTTCATAATTGATTCTTGAATTCTGTAAAGACATTTTAATTCGAAAATGTTTCCCATATTGGTGATTTAAATAATAAAAATGTCTCAAAAACGAAAATGAAATTTTTTAAAAAAAAATCCTTTATTTGATCAGTTTTGGTATTCTTTGTGTAAATATATTACACTGCTGAGAGCAATAAAATATGTGGTGTGTCAAAGAGTTGAAAATTGACATTGTTAATAACATAAAAGTGTTGAGAGGGAAATAATACAACACAAAAACATAAAATTTTGACTCCATAGAACAACATCAATCAATAATCAGATATCAATTTGACTGGTTTCAAATAATATGAGTAGTGTAATTATATTTGCAATATAGCATGCATCAATTAGTTGTCTGATTTCTTTCTAATACATTTCTAGCCTGCATTTCTTCTCAATTTAGGCTTAGAAAAACATCAATCAATAAAAAATAGTTTTGCTGGATTCAAAATAGTATGACTGGTGTATTTATGTATGTAACAAATTGCGCATGCGTCAACATTTAGTCTGATTCTTTTCTGTGGTCTCACATACATTTCTTCTATTCCAGTAATCAGCAAAGGATTTTAAAATTAAATCGAAGCATATATTTGGCATGAATACGTGGGAAAAATTATTTACATAAATATTAGAAAATTGATTATATTTTTGTAACGTTTTCTAAAGACAAATATACATAACATGAGAATATTACAAAAAAGATATTTTGTGTATTGCATTTTCTCATTTTTTGCTTACCCATATATGAATAAAACTGAAAATAATTTTCAATGAAATTTCATATATTTAAAAAAATCTTTAACATGTCCCTTCTTATCAGCAATCATTTTAACAGTTTTCGAGCACTTACAAACTAATGGCAGAAGCGAGCCATAGACAACCAACATTTCTATCATTATTCATGAATCTACTCAATCTTTAACTATACGGGACTGCTTTTACCATTTCCCGTCTTGGAAATAGTCAAATGCAGTCTTGCTCTCTCGTTTGAATGCTTTTTACTATATTTCAAATGCGGAACTCACAAAGGAGGAAGGTAAAATTTTGCTCCCATGTTTCTGATAGAAAATGTTTATCCAAATGTTTCTGACAGGTTTAAAATAAAGCAATGTTTTAGTTTTATTAAGGTGGGCAAAAATTTGGTCTCAGTTTTGAAATCATAATTTTCACCCTATACTGCACAATTCGTCTTTGATCTTAGCTTTAATTTCTGTAAAATCGATTTAAAAACTTTAAACGTTGTTATATAGTGTTATATGAAAAATAAAGACTTAAAAAGTGCAAAACAGTTGTAATTGCTTTGTTTTAACTCTGGCTTTTTGTTCCATTTTTTAAATTAGGCTTGCAGGAGTTAATGGTCACTGAAATTCGAAATTAAACATTTTGGTATTCTTGCCGTAATAATTTTTTAGCAAAAATATATTTAATGTTAAATTTTGACTGACGATTACCATTTTAGAAACGGCACAGCGTTCTGCACATTTCCTAAACGTTTTTTTAATTTTATATTTACTAATACTTCCAATTATATCAATTGAAAAAGTAGAAGTACATACAAACGTACATATTTTTTAAAAAAACTTTTCATGATATTTTGATTCTGTACTTAAAACTTGACAGTAAATACAACAAAATTAAATATTACTGGACTTTAATTTTTTTTAACATTTCATTACTTTATTTTTGCATACGTGTTATTAGCTCATTGTTTTCAGAAGAAAATAGAAGAAAGATATTCATCTTTTATTGAATTTGGTTATGGAGAACTAATATAGGTGTTTATTAATGTGTATTCCAAACAAAACAAAACAAACTAGAGTCTTTTTGTTTCTGATTGACTGGTGTAATGTTTTGAAAAGATACAGACATTGATGTTAAGAGATACTTGGTTTTTTTTGTCCTATACCTACATCAAACAGTGGGTGTTTGTTCCTCCGCTACTAATTTTAACGACTTTAACCCTTTGCAGTCCGAAAAATAATTAGATGCAATATATTCACTTAATACAAAGATTTGTTTATTGATGTGAAAAATAAATATACGTAATTCTTTTAGGTCGAATTTCTTTGAAAAATCAATCGATATCTCTTAACCATTATTTATGAATTTTTAACAATTAAACTTGAAAAATAAACGTCAAAGTGATGCACAATTTTGAATGGTGAGTCAGAGGGCTCGTTGGAGTGCAAAGGGTTAATGTATGCATATTGGCATACTTATAAGTGTAATAAATTTTAATTTTCAGCTCTTATTTAAAAATTCAGTTGATAAAACATGGTTATTTATTCTTCAATCATAATGATCTTGCAAAGTTGGAATGTTTTCAAAATCAATTGGGAAACAAGATTATACCTGCTTTTCTCTTAACCCTTAACTGGGGAAGAGCGGCTGATGACCGCTATTCTATTTTGAGCTCAATAGAATGGATTGACCCTGTAGTTTTCTGTAACGTTTTCTTCATTATGCATGTACTTTTTCGGCCGGTTTCAAAAGAGGCCTTTTTAAATATTTCAGATCGACGTCTATCGATGACGATAAAACTTGGTCCCAGAAATATCATACAACCAACAGAACCTCTGTACGACTCAAGTTCCAGACTTTTAAATGAAGAAGAAGCTGATTTGAGGAGTGAGAATAAATGCCTGAAGATTAATTCAATGTAAGTTTAGATTCAATTAATTCTGATATATATGGAATTTAATTAATTTTCATGAATTAAATAATAATCATGTTGGAATTTAATTAATTTTTCGAGTGATAACGTATTTTGAAAAAAAAGAATTAAATATATTAATGTACCAAGAGAAATATTTACAGAATTTATAGATTGATTTTTATACTTCTATTTAACCTGCATGGTCAAATTTCTCTCGAAAACCGATGATGCCGATTAAAAAAAGGGTTAATTTTACCGATTGTCACTTTTTTTAACAAAATTTCTTACAAATGTGGAATTTTCTCTTAAATTGTTTTATATATATAAGTATACTAAAAAATATGATTTAAAAATAATAAGTAATACGATTTTTCACGAATATTATTTGTTGTGACATGTAATTTGAGAAGAAAATGCATCTTCCAATGCAATTACTTTTAACAATAATAATATATTTTGAAAATTTCTAAAATATATATTGTATATCTATCAAGAAAGATATATGCATAATATATTGATATTAGAAAATTAAATTTGCGGGTAAAGAAATTGGGAACTCCTAGACCGTACTTCCCCAGTTAAGTCCTAAATTTTCACCTCCTCAATTAAGGTTTGATAGCCCTGCAGGGTTCGAATGTTGTAGAATTCAGTTGAGAAACAGAATTTGCTTTAATAATAACCTTTATATTTCTGGAATATATTCTGATAAATTGGAATATTCATTTATTACACCTTTGCACTCGATGGTGCCTCTTGGGCACAATCCAACGTGATGCATCATTTTGACGTTTTATTTATTTATTTTTCCATTTTGATTATTGAAAAAAAAACTTATTGAATGGTAAAAAGACAGAGAAATTCGATTTTAAACAGTCACACAGACAGAAAATTTGTAGCAATAAACAAGTTCTTGTATATTGAATAATTATGCATCGAATTACTTTTTCGAGGGCAAAGGGTTAATACTATTTGTAATAATTTATTTCAACACTTAAACCATTCGAATCTCCATCAAATTCTGTAGAATCTGAGAGTAGAATTCCATGACTTCCCACCTCCTGTATTTTTATGCGATTTTTTTCTTTTCACATGGTGTCGGAAATTTTATAAATTCAATTTGAATAGAAATATTTAATATTGAGGCTATCGAATAGAGGGTTCATGGGTAAGTTTAATAGAGGGTAAGTTTAACTCTGTAATCTTCCAAGTAAACCATAATTACATATCCGTTCAACCAATCGACGAATTTGTTTCAAATCTTTTAAATATCTATTTTTCACATTCTAAATCTGTGTAGCAACATTTATTTGTATAGTTTTTTTGGAGTATCGAGTTCCTTTGTAATCTATTAGACATACATATTTACAGATGATGGAAATCGTTCAAAATTTGATAGAAATATACAAATTCCGTTATAAATCTATGTACTGAATTTCATCTGTCTAGATCAAAGCGTTTCTGATTTAGTGTCTTCACAGATAAACAGCCCAACTGGTAGACAGGCGGACATATATAACACAAAAATGCACTTTTCTCACTCAGTAGGTTTTAATCGCTGATATTTATCAAAATATTGGGTTCAAATATTTTGATGATTACAATGATCATGATGATGATGTGTCCACTTTTCACTGAAAGAAGGCTGTAGTAGCTTTTGAGGGCATGAACTCCCCTCCACGTGAGGACAGAAGTTTGACTTCTAGCTCATATGAAAATGATACATACACACTTGCTTCACAGCCCTTTTTTTACAATGTGGAGGGAATTTTACATTCACACACCTCACAGATAGCACACAAAAGAACAACCATGTCCTAACAAGGACTCGAACCCGGAACACCCAGATCACGATGAAGACGAGTTAAATTTGTAATAGGATTACGGCGTTGATTACATACTTCCTATGTATTGTGTATAGAAAAAAAATAAAAAATAAAAAAATTGAAAAATGTCACTTTTCACATGAAGTATTATTCTCAGACTTTTGAAATTCTAAATTTGGAATCTGTGAGAAAACTATGTAACACGTTTCCCTACAGTGCTTGTTTATTATGTTAAATAAATGACATTTTTTTATTTATTTCGACAGTAAGAATTGGTTAAAATGTGTGAATATTAGTATATATAGCTTCGATTAATTTTACTTTCTTACGAAACAGGAAAGGCGCTTGAGGGGGAAATGAAGATACTGGAAGTGTTATCCATAGTAGAGCGACACCAATAGTTTATCTAGAGTTTCGTTTTTGCCTAATCATTGCTGGGAGACTCAAGTGAGTCCAATAACTACGCCGGATGTCTGCGCTATTATGCAACAAACAATGGAATATTCAGAAGGAAATATTTTCAGCATCTTTTCTGATTTATTCTGAGATCAGACCAATCTATAAAGCTCAAGGGAATACATTCCAAGCTTTTATTGACTGAAATTCTTTCATGAGATAATGAAGTGGTACACTCAGATGCAAATTGCAAGTATTGAAGGTACGTATAATCTTAAACATCAATTTAAAAGATAAAATCATATTCAGAGTTTGCATTTTCAACTGTTTTTTCTTTCAGGGATGATATTAAATTTGAATTTGCGCATTATTTTTAATATCTAGAGAAAATTGAAAATACACCCATTTCAATTATCAAATAATGGTTCTTGAAAATTTATAAAGTTTTCATATAGCAGTGGAAGTGTATTTCCGATAAAATAAGTCGTCCATTTTCTGAATATATTTTATGATTAAATGGATATTTTTATTTTGAAATTACCGAGGGCATATGGGCGTAACTAATTTAAAATAAAATTCTACATGGTTTTGATTTTTTTTTGCTTATAAAAACAATTTGTAAAGTAAACATCGCCAATATACTCTGTTTACTCTAGGGATAGAAAATTGATGATAAGGAAATTATAGTTATTGGACTATCTAGAATGTTTATGTAGAAAACTATGAAAAAGCTTTTTATTTCATACCACATAACTGAACCTTAATATGTGGGTAAAAATAATTAACAAATAAAAAATATTCTTTAAAATTTGAAATTAAATGTCGAATTTAAAATTCTTTTTTTAATTCTTAAATTCTTTTTTATTTATAAAATTAGAATTCTGTATTTTTTGATAAAAACATGTAGAAAATCTATGTTCACGATTTTCACAAATATTGCTTAAAACTGAATGGCTACACAAGCTTTCTGCGGCAGGATTAGTGTATTGAGGATCAGTTTCCTTCCTCAATAAACTGATAATAAGAATACATATTTTTATAACCGCCCTTTACAAGTCAGTTCATTTGACATATAGCTACTTATTCATGTATAATCTTGGTGCGAGTTTCTTGAAATTCCAATTAGAATCTGAGCTAACTGAAAATGAAGCTAAATGTTCACCTTTTACTATAATAACCGTTCAAAAATATTATTCCACAAAAATGAATTTTGCACCGTTTCAAAATTTAAAAGAATTATCTTTTTAATAATAAAAATTTAAAAGTCGACTGAATTTCTCCTATTTAATTTTTTTTATTACAATTTGTAATGTTAGATTATATAATTATTCTGAAGGTCGAATTTTTTCACTTTATTATCAATTATCTGATTACATAATTTTTTTCTATCTTGGAAAATTAAAAATTAGGATTCTTTTTAATATTTGTGTAGTTAATAAAATTGATAAAAAAAATGGTTATTGCAAAAATAGCAAAATGTTGGCAATAAACGAGCCGAATATTGATATTTTTAATGGCACTATTATCTTAAGGGATTGTATCGATTAGAAAAATTCACGTGCACTGTAAACAAACGAAAGATAATTAACCTAAAGTGAATTTAATCTCAAACATCTTGGCGGAATAATAGTCATGAAGTTATATCCAAACGATTTAGTTAAAAACAAATATAACCAATATCTGTTTTTAAGTAAACTAATTATCTTAGATAACCAGCTGATCACCATTGCACTCGGAAAAGTAATTCGTTGCGTAATTATTTAATATACAAGGGCTTGTTTATTGCTCCTAATTTGTATGTGTGTGTGCTTAAAATTGAATTTATCCGTCTTTTTACCATTCTGAAAGTATTTTGAATAATCAAAATTGAAAAAAATAAATAATACGTCAAAATAAAGCACCATCTTGAATGGTGTCCAAGAGGCATCATCGATCGCAAATGGTTAAATGTTGATTGGAATTGCCGGATAATTCTGAATGAACATTCGATGCTTTTTAAAAATAAACTATCGTACTTCTTCTACTTCGGCTACTTTAACCTTTGGATTCCAAAAAGTAATTGAATGCATAACTATTCACCTAATACAAGGACTTGTTTATAACTAATTATATAATTCCATATTTACTTTTTTTACTACTAATTTGTTAGTACTTTTAACAATCAATATTTTTTTAAAAATAAAACAATTAAACTTCAAAATAATGCATTGTCTTGAATGGTACATGATAGAGACAGTTGAATACAAAAGGATTGATATATTTCATGAAATACTGCATTGAAAGATTATACGGGCAACTTCCACCATTGATTCAGGATAGAATATTCCATGAAATAATATGTTTGTTATGTGTGTTGAGATAAGATGTTTAATGTAAACTCAAGACAAAACAGATAATAATAAAACGTAAGATGTGCGGGACGGCAAATAATTCTCTGTTACTTTCCACCCCACCCCTTTTCTTCATTATACATATACGACGCATTTCAAAACTAAACTAATAAGAGAGATGATACCCAAAATGCACGTTTCCATGACAAAATAATGGAGTACATGACCTCACGCTCTCATTTCCCACTACACACAATTTGCTGCTTGTAGATGTATGTTGCGCATACCAAAACTACTTTGAAATCGCATAGTTCATTTGAATCTTGTGCCCATGAATTGACTACTTCAGAATAAATTGCACTTTGTATAGATACAAATTCAAATTAGTAATATTGTTTCCATACACCCCGTTTGCAGTTACTTTTATGATAAAGATTATAGTTTTAGAAATAGTTCTGATGCTGAATAGATGTCAGATTAATTTATTGCTCACTGTCTTGGCAATTATTGGAGATATTGCCAAGACAGTGACTCGAGAAACAAAAAAATAACAGGATAATCAAATTTTGGCAAATGTTCTTGTAGGATTCGAATTCCAACGTTTGATCTTGAACATTTAATGCCCTTTAACAATAGTTAACAATAGCAGATGTCAAGGTATGAGAGAATTATGAAGTCTACACTCTATAACAAAAATTCGATGCACTAAGAATGAGTTGTTCGATTAAGATGAAAATTAGTGGGTAGGAAGACAACGCACATAATAGTAAATGATAAGAATCTCAGAACAATTGAGTAATTTATTTCAGAGTTACAGAAACAAGTTCGATAAGGTGTTGACCCGCCTCTAACCTGGATACAAGCTGCCTCATGGCGTGGCATAGACCGATAAACTTCCGGATAGTCTACTGCGTTATTTCCTGCCAAATTCGCTCCAGTTTTCGAACGAGGTCATTAATATTCTGTGGCAGATGCAATCGCCTTCCCATCATGTCCAAGAAATGCTCGATGGTAGAGGGATCTGACGATCTGGCAGGTCAAGTAAGTGCTTGACAAGCTTGCAGACAGTTCATATTAACACGTGCCGTATTTGGTGTGGCATTATCCTGCTGAAAAACCAGCCGAGGTTACTGCAAAAGGAACGGTAGTAAAGTTGGTCTTAGGATGTCGTCAACGTACATCTGTGCAGTAACTATACCTCTAATGACGACCAAAGGGGTCCGGCTATAAAAGAAAATGGCACCCCAGACCATAATGCCTTGTTGAGGGCCGGTTGATGGCAATAGTCGATTTTTTTTGTTATAGAGTGTATGTCTACTGTTACAGTAACTTGATATTGCCAGAAAAAATGACATATAAAATTTAATAAACTAGAACGTTTTGGTCCAGAAACAGGAAGCAGTTTTTTAATCAGAATGTGCCAATAGCTTGACAGAATAGGAAAAGTAGAATAGTTTGAGGGCAAAATAATTTTAATGCATTTATTGACCTAAACAGCAAAAATTAATGTTGGTTACTTTGCAAAATACTTTTTTCATTTGAAACGCAAATCAATCAGTAATAGTTTAATTATCAGTTATTGGGTCATATTTATAAAGAACACAACGCATATTAAAATATGTATTTTCTCAAGTTAATAACATTTAACCATATAGTATATGTGATGTTATAATCGCTTTAAAAATTAAATAAGAAATGTATTGCTTTCTGTTTTGTAAAGAAAAATTTAATCCTGGATAATAAATTACAAAAAGGTATTACTAAAATTTTATTGCCTCAAAATATCGCTTGCATTTACCCGTCCTTAAAAAGAGAAACATTGATTTTCCTTTACATTTACTTAAAAGCACTATCCAATCCACTTTCGATTTTTTTGGTCTCGCTCAACCATTTCGATTCCTTTGTCTAGAAGTCAAAAACTCAATTTCTTCCTTCTCCAGAGATTGTTCGGAGGAAGATCTACCGTTAACTTAAGATTCTCAGCATGAGAAGTAGACAAACGCAATAGGAAACTGCTTTTTTAGGGATTTCTATTTTCAGTGAGCTGAAAAAAAAAAGAAAAGAATTCTGACAAAAGAGTGTTTGATTTTCCGGTATTCTTAAGTGATCAGTTGAAGTGACCATGTACCTGGATTGCTTCTGGAGGGGAAACTGGTCAGTTGGGACATTGTTTTGAGCACGGCGAAGTTTCTAAATTCTTGAATTCATTGTTATCTTACATTTAAAAGATTTCACATGGAATATTTTTACATGCATATTAGTTTTTAGGATGTTATTTTATGTGTTTCTATTGAATTTCAATTCATGATTTATTTCATTTAAATATCGATGCACTTTGAAGCATTTTTACCAAATGAGGGATAATTAACCCTTAGTACTCTTTAAAACAAATCTATTAATTTGTTAGGAAGTTAAATTGTTTAAGAAGTATTATTTTCCTTAGGCACTGTTTTCCGGGTTTTCTTTGTCTTTGGGTAAACATTTACTTCTAAAGACAAAAAAAAATAAATTGCAAACTGACGCTATTTCTTATTGTACTCATTTCATCAATATTTTACACAATGCATTTGACAAAAATGGTTAAAAAATAATTTTTTAATATATAATTTTTAATAGTTTTACAACATATTGAGCAACTAGAATTTTTTTTTCAATTTCAGTTTGAATACTTTTTGTAATTATTAATTATAAACTTCTTCATGAAAATAATTGTAACGTTTTTACTTTAACCTATTCACAGTTTAGAGAAAGTATTATAATCGACAAAAAGTTAAAAAATTAAGTCGTCTTACCAAATGTATTAATTTTTTTTAATTAGATGGATGAAATGTGGTATATGGTCTTTATACTTAATTTATAGATTTCTATCAAATTTTCAGGAAAAATTTATTTAGAAAGAATTAATTTTTTTACTATTTGAATTTAAATTAGGAGTATCATTACAGAGAGATAGATTGTTAATATTCAGTGCACAGACTTATCATCTGTAGTGTAGAAATCTTTCCAACTTTATGGTAAATCTAACATAGGAGTGAATATCCACCTGTCTGTTATTTCGGAAGAATGTAAACGTGGTAAAAAATTCACTGATTTATATATGATTTATATTTATATATATTTATAATTTTTATGCGATTTTGTGAATGAAGTTGTAATGTGGAAAATTTTATTTTGAACTGATTGCGAAAATGTGTGTTTAAAGCACGCATTCATCAATATTAGAGAGTGCGAGAAAGTTATGTGACACTATTACTTCTGATATTTTCCTTGCTTTCATCTTTTCATTAAAAAAACATGTTGAATTTCCGAATTTTGAGTTAAATATATACGAATATGCATAACTTTAAATAGTTAATTAAGATTATAGGCACTATTTACTTTGTTACACTGTCTATATTTTAATAAGTGTATTTGAGCAATAAAGATTAATAAATATATTTGAACAATATTACCGTAACTGAAGATTTCCTTCATACAAAGCCTTCATTATTGAAATTTAATATTGTTATTTATTATTTGATATTATTATTTTATTGATGTTTCTTATTGATATTTATATTTTATATTGATATTTGTTATTTTTTACGTTTGGTTAATTTTTTTGGCATCTCAATAACACGAAAAAGAAATTACACTTTTTGAGTTTTAGCAAAATTAGAGGTATTTAAAATATGATCGTTGGGGGTCTTTTCAGGTTTAAATGTGGTGGCAAACAAAATTTTGAGGGAGTTTAATATGTATAAAAAACACATACCGAATCGAATTTTTATTAAAAAATCACTGGCCCAAATATGAAAATTCCAGGAAACTAATTGTTTAACTACGTTAATTAACACTGTTTGTTTTTCAATCCGGAGTAATTTACATCGAAATCAATTTATGAAAATGCAATGTTAAATAACACAATTACAGCGGTATCTCATTATATCTGTTGACGACTGTGCAACAGATACGTTTTTTTATTCATGTCTTAGTTATTTATTACTTATAATTCACGTGTATGGCAATGTTAAAGTATATTTTCAGTCATTACGATGTTTCTTTGGACAATCCTTGATGCTTTCATTAAAAAAATGTAAAAGAGTAAAAGGATGTTACTTATAGCTTTTTAATAATTTTTAGCTTTTTTTTCTTAATTTATTATAAAATAAAATTTTTACTGGAATTTTATTTTAAATTACAGTAAATATTTCATTTCTAGTCCGCACAGGAAGGATTCAAATGCATGTCTTATCATTATTTAAAAGTTTGATAGTATTGTGAGAAAAGTAGAAAAAAAGGAAGAGAAATAGAAAAATAATGAATACAGCGCTTCTGATATGATTGAAGCTTAAAATGGACCCTTTATTTGTAACTGTTTGTTGCTGCTTTCTGCAAAAGCAGAAAAATGATTAATTAAACGATACTTTGTAGGAAAGAATATGTGAAAGACGTCTTTGAAGTAAAGCCAATTTACGGTTCATTAACTGTCTTTTTCTTAAACTTTTCTGTGTACACATGATGTCTTTTTCTAAATATAAGTTGAACTGATTACGATGTAACGCTCGAAAAAATGCAGACTAGTAGTTCTATATTTATTCCCAACTGATTAATAATCTTACTTTTTCGTTTTCAGAAATTAAATTTGTATTCATTCGAAATTAAAGTTTTATTTATCTATCATTGAAGAAAATTCAAAATGATTTTCCTCTTATCTAACTTTACAAGCTATATATTGAGTGATAGAGGGTAAAAAAAGAATGTTGCTGATTTTCAAGATAAATTTTTTATATTATTATTTAGTTGTGCCAGAGGACTTTTAGCTAAGTGAAAAAGTTTCATCCACTTAAAAGAGTAGGTGCTTTATTCTTCAAAAGAGGGAGAGATGCTCCAAATCCTCGCTAACTTAATTAGAACTTCTCTTAAAGGAACTGACAGTTAAATGAAATTTAGACTGTATCTTTACTGAATGGAATTTGACAATAATGTAAAAGCACTATCTGGTAATAACAGTGGAACCTTGATATCAGAGAGTGGAATAGAAGTTTTAAAAAACAAGGACTTAAGCTGTAAAATCCAGGCAATATAGCTCATTTATAGTATTTTTATACTTAATATAATACAAATATAAAAAATAAATTCAATATATATCTTAAATCTCTAGGTGTATTTTTTTAAAATTTGAGTTTTAGAGCGTTCAACGTATAAAACTCATTT
>JAOUZG010018917.1:2269897-2324102 GCA_026289955.1 Argiope argentata | reverse complement strand
TGTGAGTATGAATCCAGTATTACTTGCTGTGAGTATAAATCCAGTACTATTTGCTCTGAATATGAATCCAGTACTATTTGCTGTGAGTATGAATCCAGTACCATTTGCTGTGAGTATAAATACTATATCGTTGTATGTGAGTATGAATCCAGTATTACTTGCTGTGAGTATAAATCCAGTACTATTTGCTTTGTGTATAAATCCAATATCATTTGCTTTAAGTACAAATCCAATATTATTTGATTTGAGTATAAATCCAACATTGTTTGCGTTGCGTATAAATCCAATACTATTTGCTTTGAGTATAAATCCAGTATTATTTGCTTTGACTATAAATCCTATATCTTTCGCTTTGACTATATATCCTATATCATTTGTTTTATATAAATATTCCAGTACCATTTGCTTTGAATACAAATGCTATATCATTTCCCATGATTATAAATCCAATACTTTAAATCCTATAAATATATACTATATCAAATACTTATAATAATATCCAATACCTATAATCTATACTATAAATCTAAAACTTTGAGATAAATCTTGTATCGTTTGCTTTGAGTACAAATTTGTATTTCTTTGTTAAATTTTATTTTAGTCATTTGGGTAAAATGCATCTAAAACACAAATTAACAGTTATTAAGGAGTATGTGAAATTTTTTTTACCATTTTATCTGCTAGACAGGGAACTAAAGCACCAGTTTTTATTTAGCTATATTAACGTCCCCTTTTAAAGCAATATTAAGGCTATTTTGGTCGAAACTTCGTAACTTCGAGCCATGAACAGATGACGAGGATGAAAATGAGCTGGCACTTCCCTCAACAAGTTTCCATACCTCACAAGCGACATGATATTTGGTACTGTCGAATTTAACGTGCACTAGACCCGCTTATACGACAGTTCTTAAATGGAATCAAATCTTAAACCAGAAATTCTGAATTTACGAAATCGAGACCTTACCACCAGACCACCTTGACCCTCCAAAAAATCAGTATCTGGGCCTATGCGAACACGATGACACCGAGGAGCGAATCTTTTCTTATCAGTTAAATAGTTGTCAGTTTTGTTCTAAAATAAATAAGCCAAAAGGATTTGAATTATTAATTTAATATTTTAAAACTATTTTTAATTATTAAAAAAATAAAATAAATTTACAAAATAATATAAATTTCATTAAAAAAGTTATGTTTACAGAAATCTAAATTTCCCTTTTGTTCAGTGCGCAACTCCGAAATATCAAAGAGAAAATTTGGGATTTTGATTACATTTTAATTTAGTACTAAATTAAAAATTTAAGAAGGCAACTAAAAATATTTGGTATTCAATAAATAACCATGAACCTACTATAAATAGTTATAGTACTATAACCTATTCTGTAAGCCGTTTTAGGAGATTTTCCTTCATACATGCCCATTACACTATTTATATATTGAATTGAAAAAAAAATATATTATTTTGAACATTTAATTTAAAAATATAAAAATTTTTGATTAAGATACTAGACAATCTCAAAATGATTTCTTTATTTTTATTTGTGTAAGATTTGTTTAATCATATAATTACCAATCATGTCTGCTTCACAATTAAAAGCAAATTCATAAATAGAAAATATCGGCGTCCTAGCACAGAGGTAGACCGTCTTCTCCGTGATCTGGACGTCCCGGTTACAGTGTGTCCCATGGTTGTTCTACAGTGTGTTGTATTTGATGTGTGTGAATCTGCTTCCCTATAAAATAAGGGTTGTACAATCGAGTGCGTGTGTGTCATCCTCATTTGAGCCACAATTCAGAATTCTGTCTTCGGATGCTCAGGGGTCTATACACTCAGAAGCTTCTGCAGCATTTTCCCATTGTAAAGTCATCAGCATAATTATAAAATTGTGCTAAAATCTAATTCCCTTAAATTCATTAAAATAAATAAAATTAATAAGTTTCTAGCTTCTAAAAGACTATTTATATTTTAAATAAATGTATAAATAAGGTTTATATATATTAAACAACAATCCAAAATTTTGATTATAAATTAGAAATTTCATATCGATTTTCATTAATTAAAATAATTATTAAATGTATGAAAACCTTACTCTTAATTAGCATTTTCTAATTTACTGTTAAATATAATGACATTTTAACTATGCTTAAATGTCCATTCTTTCAATCGTTCTGAGCAATTTTTGCATCATACTGCCGTACGATGCAATTTACTAATAACATCCATGATTAGAAATATTTTCTAGCTGAATTTCTTGCATTTTTTATTGTAAGAGTATAAAGAGAGGTTATCAGTTTTTCTATACTAAGAAACTGAAATACTGACAATCGAAAATATTAGAAAGCAAAGAATTTAAAATCTTGCGGAAAAAAAAGAAAGATATCCTTTATTGTTATTTGTTATAAAAATTAAAAAAATAAACTAAATGAAGGATTATAAAGAATTTCAACAAAACTTTTAGTATCCCACTTGTCTTAATTTTACTTCAACTCCATTACAAGTCTTTTCAGGTAATCAGCTGTTCCATCTGGAATATTTATTATATTTCTTTTCAGATAAATAGTTTAAGACAATAGCATAGGCAAGATTTCGCCTTGTTATTAATTATCATAAGTTGTCTGATGTTAACTGCTTGTTCTTTTAATTGCCTAATTTAAGTTTTATTTATTGTGTACATGAATCTTTCTTATGGAATCAGTCCTATAACTTCATAAATCTATTAATACATAAATAGTATATATGTCTTAAATTTCATAATATTGTTACCTAACTTTTTATTCATCTAATAAACTACATAAATATTGAACAGAAATTGTAAACAAAGGAAAGAATCGAGTAAACAGAAACAGATAGCTAAAGAAATAATGAAAATGGTTTGAAGAGAAGAATAACTATGTAATCTATTGTGAGGAATCAAGCTAAAACTATGTTTTAAAAATTGTCAGCATTAAAAAAAATTGAAAACTTTTAAATTATGATCATTACAAATAAAATGTATAACACTTTTAAAACGATATAAAATTATCATGAAATTTCGATTAAAGGGAAGATGAATCTTATATAGACTTTTGTGAAATATTCACTTTAGGATATGAGTTTTTTATGTTTTATG
Source organism: Argiope argentata (assembly GCA_026289955.1). NCBI lineage: Eukaryota > Metazoa > Arthropoda > Arachnida > Araneae > Araneidae > Argiope > Argiope argentata. The sequence goes on along the minus strand of JAOUZG010018917.1, from coordinate 2,320,995 downwards.
CATATGTATTAAAAATTAAATAGGTCAAATTTCTTTAAAATTTTTAAAACAATTTTTAAAAAAAGATATATAATGTTTAAAACTTGCATATATTCCAGGCCACTTAATTTTTAATTTTTTACTCGATTCTTTTCTTGTTACATATCGCAAATTTATTTGGAAAAAAAGCTTTGTATAATTTTGTAATTTTAATTAAATGTTAATTAAAAAAATATTTTTATGCATATTTGCTGAATTTTCACAGAAATAATATTTTTTTCTGAACTAAAAATGTCTTGTAATTATCTAAAATAACTCAATTAAAAATCAATAATTTAGATATAACAAAGCATAAAATTCATACCTCATTTCTTTTTTATGTTTGATGGAAGTCTTTATTATCAATTGAATTAAATTTCTTTAAAAATTAAAATACCTTCAGTATTTCAAAGATATTTAAATCTAATTACAATATCTTTTTTCAGAAAAGTAATTAAGATATACTTTTTATCAAGTCAGAACGTGATGTTGTTTTGGGGATGAGGTTTTTAACATCCACAAAAATTTTACCATCAACACGAGCATCTGAAAAAACCAGCTTTTAATAACGCGTTGTCATTGCATTTACAAAAGCTCTGATTAAAAAAAATAAGTTAATGATTACAGCAAATAAAAACTAGAAAAATGTCATTTTGAGCAAGTGATTATATAAAATGAAATAAAGAGGAAATGTGATATTTTTTTAAACATTAAATGAGAGACAAATTCTTTTGGATAGTTTGTTATACAACGTGACTAACTCGATGAAACAATTAAAATAAATAAAAATATAATTTAACTTGCACAAGCAAGCCGTTCAAGAAATTATGTTGTCATATGATACATTGAAATATGTATGATTTCAATATGTTTAACAGATTTCATTTTAATATTTTTAACACTTAGCCCTTTAAATATTTATCTTATTGAACCATGCATTCTATAATACTGTTTCAGTTGAATGTAAACAAACATTTTGTTATCTAAGCGATAAAAGTAAAATTGCACGTTTTCATACTTTTCATTTTTTAAAGTCCACTGTCTTCTAAATTTTTAATCAATTTTTAAAAGTTAAATATCAATGCCATGCATATTTTTTAATCTACAAGATTTACATGCGCCAAATTTGGCAGCTGAAGGTCAATCAACCTGTAGAGTGCCAGTACACAAACAATGATCTTTACTATTTATATAAATTATTATAATGTCGTAGGATGGAAGGTCAGATAGATAGCTGTTACATATGAGTTTTAGCGCACTCGCACCAAAACACAAACATGCCGATAAACTGCAGTTCCAAAATTCATTTATGTTCGGCCACAATATTTTTAAAGTCCGATATCAGTTTTAAGAAAGTCTAACATCATCCTTAAAACAACTATAGCTCGAAACCTTTCAAAATATTTACAGTAGGAGGGCTTTTTACTTTTTAAACAAACAGTAATAGAGTGCAAAGCTGTCGTGCGCAAATTTTTATTAAAACCCTCGCCGTGACATGGGAAAGAATATCCGTTTCGGATCTGTCAGCGCCAGAAAAGTGCAGTGCTTCTAGTTTGGCGAAAATACCCGGAAAAAATCTTCCTGTTCGCAGATGTAAATGCTTTCGTCGAATAAGTGCTTTTTGCTTGTTTACTTCAGAGATCCGGACATATTAATGACATGTATGAGTAAAATATGCATTTTAAAAGTTTTCGAGTTGATATGAAAAGCGAGATTATTTGTTTTAGTGGAAGGGAACTTGCGGAAGACATTTTTAGCAATAGTTGTTATTTGAAACAAATGTTCAGTGAAAAACAATCAATAACTAAATGTAAACATTGTATTCAAATTTTAAACATTTCCGAATATGACATATTTTATTATTTTACTTTTGAAAACTTTTGTATTTGGAAAGCATGTATTGTTTCCATCTCTATATCCATTAACACGAGAATGGCCGTATGTGCCGATTGGATACCTGAGCCTGTTTAGTTTGTTTTTCCCGCATTTTAGAAAAGAAATGAAACATTTTTCGTGACTTTTAATCACTTTCCACGGTGATTACACAGAAACGGTTTTGTGGTTCTGGGTTCCTTAGAAGAGATTTTACAACTAACTATGCCTAGCTTTCTGAAATTTGAAACAATCTTCCAACATAATTTTAACCTTTTTCTCTCATATGAATGATGGGTATTCTCTTCAGTAATTAAAAAAATATATATATTATATTGAAAACAAATTCAATTTTTCTATGTGCACGCAAGTTTTATGAGAATTCTTAGTTATGGTTGAATTAATTTCTGTCAAAATTTGAACAGAGTCTAACATTATTTATTTAATAGCTGAATAAAATGTTAAAATCTTCCTTCTAAAAAAGCAACTCGATACTCAAAATAATTCCTTTGAAAGGTATTTATATAATTACTACATTAATCAATTCTTTATAAATAAAAAATAGTGCTGATAATAATGACAAATTTTTAAAAATCTTGCTTCACAGGTACTTTTATTGATATCCAAAACAGGATCTCTCTACAGTATAAAAGAAAACAATATTAATAAATAGGAAATTTCATATTTTTTTTATAATATATACAAAACGAAATTTCTAATGACCATTTGCAATACCAAATTTACTAATTAAATGAAACCATTAAAATAAATAAATATAAATTTAAATACTTCAAACAATACAGGTAAAACAAACCTCAAAGATCATGGGTCACACGACTATCTACCTATAACAAAACGAATATTTTTCCTGTAAATTTAGGTGACATCAAAACCACCTAAGAGAAACAATATCTTGTTCTAACATAATATAAAAATACAAATTGTAAAAAAATATATATTCTCATCCATACAAAATACCATGAGAATATACTTTTAGCATTTATCATTAATTATGATTATATATATATATATATATATATACTGATAAACTCATTGGTAATGATTAAATTAAATATTTCTAGTGTTTCTTTATAGAATTCCTTCAGGAATCTTATTGATAAAAGGTTTTTAGATTTTGCAATTTTATTCATTTGTTAAAGAATTAAATAGTTGCTTTCATTATTTTGTATTTCAAAGGGTTTTATGGAATTGTACAATGGAAAACCTTTAAAATCATGAAGGAATTTCTTGTAAGGCTTTTCAATTTAAGTCAATTTGCTACTGTTTTCCAATTTATTAGGATTTTTTTCTATTAGAGTTTTTAATAAAAGAACTTTAATATCATTCATTTATAAGTGTTTGAAAACGGAGAAAATAATTTATTGCTAAAACTCTAAAGACATTTAGTCGATATAGATGGATTCTAAATTATTCGTAGATGACTTTAGGAAAACAAATTTTGCGTTTTACATTCAAGTAATAATGATTTATTTTGGTATTTAATGAAGCAAAAGTAATGCTTTTTCCGCTACATGGAATGAAATAACAATTTTATTAATAAGAAAATGAATTTAAAATCTCAATAGAAGAATTTTGAAGCTAATTTGACATTAACAAAGCCAATGCAATTAGAAAAAGTATCTATAATGTGCAATAAAAATGTACCTTCGCTTTTGAGAGAATAATATCAAATCTAGAATTAAATTATCGAAAAAAATATATTTATTTAAAGAGTATTAAAGGGTGTTAAAGTCAAAAATATTAGCAATGTTATTACTTTTGTAATAGTTTAAAAAAATTAAAAAAACAACAAATAAATTGTCTGATATAGATTGATTAATAAAAAAAAATATTTTCTAAAAAAAAAAATAGGGATAAAATATTTTCAAATGAAGCAAGATAAGCATTTTCATTCTTGCATTAAATATTTCATTTGCTATTTCGCTGTGTTTAATACCAGACAAGTTTAAGAAATAAGGAAAGTGAATTTTAACCTTCATAGTATATGAAGTCTAGAAATTCGAAGTAAAAAAAAAAAAAAATTCGAATGTTGATGCATTTGACAAACATGAGGCGTTTTTTGCGTCTTAGAGTCTAGCAGGGAAAAAAAGGAAGGAGAGGGGTAGATGTTTCTCGCAGTTTAAGAAAAAGAAATAGAGATTTTATGAACCGAGAAAATAAGGATGTCTAAAAAAATAGAAGAGACAGAGATGCTTAATCCGAACTTTCCCTTTTGATATTAAAATGGAACCATTCATATAGCTATGAATAAATGACATTTTTTGTACTATCTTGCTTTAAATGCACTATTTCATCTTAAATTAATGTAATCAAATTTAAGTTAAGTTATTTTTTTAAAATTAAGCTATAAGGGTTTAGATTAATTTATATTAACATAAGTTATTTAATCAAAGTTAAGTTATATATTTAAGATATTCAATAATTTTTTTGAAATGTACTAAAATTCAATTTTATAAATATTAAGGATATTATTCTGTTAAATATATTGATTGATTGAATAACTCCTTATATTTACATTTACAGTGAATTCTTCTTCCTTTATACACATAATTCGTTTCCGAATCTTACTTTTAATGCAAATTGGTACCTACCTATTAGACCGTTAGCGCCAACTGCAGCCAAAGGTTTCGTAATTTATTGGAGACGAATTCAAATTTGGCGTTAAACCGGGGGCGCCAGCGAAACCAACAAAATGGCGGACGACAGTTTAGATTTGAAATTTTTTTAAAAAATAATGGCATTTTTTCCCCATTATTGGTGGTTTAGCAACTCCTTGACGGTGCCTCCAAATTTGGTGATAAAGATCGACGGTCTAATACGTAAGTACCTGTAAATAATTCGTTTAAGTAACAATATTTTTCTGTAGTAAGCAGTTAAAATAAGACAGTTCGCTCAAAACTAAAATAAAAATTCACATTATATTTATGTAATTTATTATTCCTAATGTATATTTTTTCTTTAATAAAGTTTCCAAAAGATATTTATTTTTATATACTTTAAAAACATGACGAAATTGAAACCCATTATTATCATTGAAAACTTTTTTAGTAAACATAGCTAATTCTTATTAGGTTATACTTATGAATGTACAATGCTAAAAATAAACATATTTTTAGCTTCACTCTTGTACCACTGGAAAATTGTTGCTTTACTAAGCTCGTGATCCTCTTATCTCTTTATCTAATTGCGTCTGTAAACTTTCTAACTTTTGGAGCTTTATAAGCTGTTCTGGAAATGTTTTTCCACCTGTTCATTGACGTTGCCATTTACATTTGAACCTAGAATATTAGCAAAAGATATGGCTGCATTTGTCAACTAAGGTTTCAGGGACATACGGTGTCCATGAAACTTCTCTAGTGTTTTTTAAAATAGGCTAAGGTTTATTCGATTTGAAAATATTGGTTCTCTTCCAGCAAGTTCCAAGCATACATCGAATACGAGAAAGAGTTCAATTCTGTACACGACGTCACAATGCCTTCTCATCACCCATTCTGCGAAACATTGACCAGTTAACTGTTTAGACTCCATCAAAAAAGGGGCATCAAATTTGTCATAAATATATATTATATAATTATAACATATTCTAAGATTAGCCTTTATATAAACAGTTATTATATAAATATAATAATGATCATTCAATAAACCCGTCATAATGTAAAATATTGCACTTTTTTCATGACAAATTCAGTCTTCAAGGACAGTTATCTGGTTAAGAAAGTCATTTTTTTTGCGAATAGCTCATTACACTAGTTGTTCGAGAAGAACAGCGTTTTTATTGATTTAAACTTAAAATACTTTCTTTGATTTTATAATTTACCTAAAATTATCCTTACTGTAAAATTTGCGTTTTTCTTTTTTTACTGTATATACTAAACTAAATACATTGCATAATCAATAATGTTTTGCGCAGTTTAGAATTTAAGTAAATATTTCTCAGATTTTCATTAAATTAATGCTTATAATAGAAAAAAAAATAAAGTTTTCATTTATAGATTTCACTCGTATCTCTGCGTTCTAAAGAAATATACTTCTATTTTTATAAATATTAATGCTATATGAAGCGAAAATACATTAAAAAAAGCTTTAATGTTCTGCAAAGCAAATATTTTAACTTTTTAAAAGTAATTTCCTTTTTTTTTTCTTTCTCTAGTTTTTGCAAATCCATTTGTCTTAGATTTTGAGAAAACCACAAAAGAGAAGAGAAAAAAAAAACTATATAATTATCTTTCAAAACATGAAAAAAACCCACCTTGCAGTATTTCTCGAACTAAATGAGTTCGTACAAAAGTGTAAAACGGGAAAGAAATCTGTAAGTTTTCCAAACACGCCACTGCAACTTTCATATTCAAAACAACATTTGCTGCTGAGAATAGGTTTTTTAGAGTTTAATTTTTGTAGAATTAGCTTTTAAAAAAGAAATAACATACAGAAACAAAATGAATAATTATAATGCCAGATGTGAAATAATGTTTCATAATCTGTATCAGTTAGTACGCGGAGTATTGCAGCCTCGGAAGAAATACTTTTCGAAATAATCATTTGAAATAACTCTCTTGTTTAACTAAGAATGATGTTTATTTTCTTGTCGACAATTAATACATTCTTTGAAATTGAATTATATGTAAAAATATATACAAATAATATTAATTTAATTTTTTTAAAAAATTTATTATTATTCAAGTATAATAAAGTCAATTTCGCCCAGGTATTAAAATAGAAGTCTGATATTAGCAAAACATAAAATAATTGATAATCAAATAGATTTGTTTTTTTAATATTTATTTTAATGGTTTATTCGAAAAATAAACTTATTTCTTACTTTTACATAATTTCTTCATTCAGTTTATCTCATAAAATTAGGATTTTAGCACCAATCATAAATATTGACAGAAATTAAATTCAACCCTTGTTTAAAAATCACCTATCATAACTTGTGATTCGCACGACGCTCTGTGATGTCACGTATTGAATTGATTTTCATTACTCTGTGTAAAGCACATGTTTAAGAATATCCTACAGCGAAGAAATTTATGGTGAACAGCGCTGTCAAACTCGATTAATAAGCGATTCTATAAGCAAACTCGAGGACTCTAATCGAGTACCTGTGGATCCTTGATCTACGTGATTTTGTCTCTCACAAGATTTATGTAGCTAGAGATATATATAAAACAACATTGATGAGCTTTTTACCTCTAACACCCTATTGAGGAACTTGCGAAGAGTCCTATGTCACAGCAAAAGGCTGCAGAGGAAACTTGAACAAAATAGGAAAACCTTATATACAAGACAGAAAACCAACCTTTCCACTGAACAAGGGATATACCGCAATATTGGGAAATTATTGCATCATGCGTTGAGAAACAATGTCGTATCTAAAAAACAGATACCTTTTACATACGTTTTCGTTTTATAAAAAATACAGGTTTTAATAATAATTAATTAAATTATTATAATTTTTTGAGAAAGAAATTAATCTTCCTAGTTTAAATTGATTCTTCTCTGAAGCGATTATGCCCATCAAGCAGAATTCTGCTTTATATGACACTATCGATAGTTGCATTGCACATTTATGATACAATATAGTTTCTATCGATAATTCCATTGCATATCTAGGAAACAATTTAGTCTCTATCTATAGTTGCATTGCATATTTATGACACAATATAGTCTCTTCCGATAGTTGAAATGCATATCTATGATGCAATATAGTTTCTATCGATAGTTGCACTTAATATCTCTTATACAATACAGTCTCTATCGATAGTTTCATTGCATTTCGATAGTTTCATTACCTGATACAATATGATATCTATCTATAGTTATATTGCATATATCTGATGCAATATGGTATCTATCGATAGTTCCATCGATTTGATCTCATCTCTGATATCTAAAAGAAGGGCATGCTTTTATGAAAGTGCAAAGCTTTAAGCATTTAAGGTATTTTATCATATAAAGAGCTTCTAGAAATATAAATATAAGAGCACCCTAGAGATAATTTAAATTATTTATAGGAATTTTATGAAAAACAAAACAAAACAGAACTTTTGCTTTATAAAAAACGGGAAAGAAAGTACTAAATCATATTCTTTACACTGGACAAAAATGAGTTTTTTTAGGAGTATATATATGCTGGATAAAACACAAAAAGTCCTTTTACGTTCTTCGATGCAAGAAACTTAATTTTTTTCCTCTAAAGAAATTTCTCTTTTATTTCTTTACTTTTTTTAAAAAATCCTTTTGCCTTGGTATTTGAGTTAAACCTCGGTGGAAGAAAGAAAAAAGAATAATAATAAAATTGCATTTTCCTACCAGTTTTCTGGTCTTGAAATAAACAGGAAGTATACCTCTAGTATATGATCTCTGAAAGAAAAAAGTCAGTTATTTAAAATGGTTTCGATCTTATGGAACTTTTCTAACTTAGTTGGAAAAAAATTACCAGAAAAAGAGAACAAGTTTGGAATCATATAACAATTGAATAAAATGAATTGAGTGTCTATTTACGTGATATTAAAGTCGAATGTAATAAAATATATTATTTAGCAAACAATAGCAATTTTGGTCTTCAGAACATTTTTCTTGACTTCGGTAAAAAAATTACCAGAAAAAAGAACAAGTTTAGAATAAAAAAAATAATTGGATCAAAATATTCAGTACATAAAGAAATCAATTTTCTCGAGATTATAGTCAAAAATAACTGAGGCTGTTATTTATACTTCAATAGTAATTTTGGTTTTATGAAAACTTTTATTGATTTCAACAAAATGGTTTTACTAGAAAAAAGAATTTGGAATAATTTAATAATGGTATAAAGTGGATTAAGCGCCTAAAAATTTACTAGACATTAAAGTCGTATATAACTGGATATGTTTTTAGCATTCAATAGAGCAATTTATCTTATGACAACTTTTCTTAAGTTCCACAAAAAGCTTTTTAACCGAGAAAAGTTTTTTTAACCAGAATAATTGAATAAAATGAATTGAGTATCTAAAAAAGTTAATTTACTTGATATTAGTCGAATGAAACTGAATATGTTTATTTAGAATTCGATAGTAATTTTGGTCTTATGAAAATTTTCTTAACTTCAAAAAAAAATTACCAGCAGAAAGAAACGAATTTAGAATCATAGTATAATTGGATAAACTAAACTGAGTACGCAAAGAAGTCAATTTACTCGAGATTACGATCGAATATAACTGTGTATGTTATTTAGTATTCAGCAGAAATTTTGGAGTTATAAAAATTCTTCCTAAATTCAACATTTTTAATCCAGAATAAAGAAGAAATTTAGAACCAAAAAATAAATGGATAAAGGGGATTGAGTATCTTAAAAAGACAATTTACGTATTAATAGAGTTGAATGTAACTGAATGTGTTATTTAGTATTCAATAGTAATTTTGGTCTTCTGAAAACTTTTCTTGATTTCGTCAAAAAATTATCAAAGAAAAGAACAAATTCAAAAGCTTAGAATAAATAGATAAAACAAATTATATAAAAAGTTAATTAATGTGATATTACAGTGAAATGTAACTGTTAATTGATTAGACCAAATGTCATTATAGTAATTTCGTTCAAATGAAACTTTTTATTACCTTCAAGAAAATGTTTCTACTAGAACAGAAAGAACAAATTTCGAATCACAAAATAATTAGATTAAGCAATTCGACTATCTAAAAGAGTAAATTTACGTATAATTACAGTCCAGTGTAACTGAATATATTATTTAGTTTTCAACAGTAATTTTTGTTTTATAAAAAAAATCCCAAAGCTCGACAAAAAATTACAGTTGAAAAAGATAAATTTGTAATCAGAATAATTGAATAAAGTGTAATAATGAGTGTCTAAAAATTCAATTTAAGGGATATTATATTCGAATTTAACTGTAGTGCCTAAAAAATCACTTTAAGTGATAATACAATTGAATATAACTGAGAATGATATTTAGTATTTAAAGGTAATTTTAATCTTACGAAATTTGTTATTGAAAAAACTATGAACTACGAAAAACGAACTACTGCTACGAAAACTACGAACTATGAAAAAAAATGCCAGAAAGAAAAGATCAATTTGGAATAAAATAATACTTAGATAAAGTGGATTGACAGTCCAAACATTCAATTTACGTGATATTGCATTCGAAGTTAATTGCGTTTGTTATTTAGCCTTGAACAGAAAATTTTGTCTAATTAACCCTTTTTCTGGGTGCGACAAAAAACTTTTACCAGGAAAAAGAAAAAAATTGTAATCATAAATTAATTGGAATTGATTGAGTGTCTAAAAAAGATTCTTTATATGATATTAAAGCGGATGCTTTAATATCATATAAAGCTTTATATGTTTTAAAAGATAAAGATTTAAAAGATTAAGCTTTATATGATTTAAAAGAGTGTTTCAGCATGTTAGGTTGTCATCTGATTTCCACTTCCCTTCCATAAGTTAGGCAAATGCAATTAATAATTTAATTAAAGTGCCTATTTGAAATGCATTGGTTGAATAAGATATTTACTGCATCTATTCAATTGATATATATTTTGCATTTTGACTTTTGAAAGGGATTTCTCTTAATGAGAGCATCAAAATTTTACGGATGAGTAATTCCTACCTGAGCAAGTATACTGTTACATTGCTAGTGGACTTTGCGATGATGTGAGGTGTGAATTTATTTCGCTCTCTTAACGGAACGTACCTCAAACGATAACCGTAACGATATATAAAATACTTTCTTTAGGATTTGATTAGATTTTTTTTTGCTGCTTCTTACATATATACCGTAGATCATTCAGAATTCCTTTGGGCTTAAGAAGGGTGAAAATTATCTCTTTCATACTTGTGAGTTTAGATATTAAAGCTAATTTTATTCCTAGATTGCAAAGAAGATATAAAGTAATAAAGATATCTAGAAGCCGTTCATTCAAACCTTCCTTTTTTATTTCGCGTTCGAGCCTTACAATAAAAGCTTATAGTAATTTGATGTTGATAGTCGCATTTGGCAACCGGCTGGTTAATATATATATTTATTGTTATTTAAATATTTTAAATATAACCATGTACATTACATTACATTTACCATAACATTTAGCTCTACAATTTAATCATCGAACATTAAAGCGGTGTTTTCTGCATTATGTAAGTAAACCTTTATATTACCTCACAGTGCTCTTAAGTAAACCACTATTACCACTAAACCACTAATATTATTATACTATTACACTATTATCACTAAACCACTAATAAGTAAACCACTATTACCTCACAGTGCTCTTAAGAATGTAAACTACTGTGCAAAACTTAAGCAACAATGTAAACTTTAAGCAGGTAACCATGGAATTGCAAAAATAGGGGTTATTGCAATCAGTACAATGAACATGCATTTCAGAAGCAATGCGATTCGTATGCAATTGTCAGGAATAAGACATTATAGGGGACGTGAATGTACCACAAATGTCGTTGTTCACTATGGCCAGAAGGTTTCACAAAGGTGGCGTATTCTGCCCACTGTACTGCACGCTACATCCTTTTCAATGTTGGCACTGCTTAGAGTGGGGTAAGGAGCAAGAAAAATGAACCTCTCATCAGTGGAGTCTTGTCCTATTTACGAATGGGCGTCGTTTCAGTGCCACAGTGATTCTCAATGCCGGTTGATTCAGAGAGAGGCAGGGACGCTCTTTCATCCCAGCAACATCACGGAAAGAGTTCGCTGCGGTGGTCAGGGAGTTGGCGACCGGGAGGCATGAAATGAAGTGATCGCATCAAAAGAAAAACAAAGATGTTTTTTCCCCATTAAATCAAATATTTTCTACTATTCTTTTATTAACACTAGGTTTACCAACAGGTCATTTTGACCAAACTGAGGAAACTTTTGTTTAATTTTCTTCAAGTAAACTATTGTCACATTTTAAGAGAGCCTTTTAATAAATTTGTTCTAACATTTAAAAGGCATGCAATTGCAGATCTTATATTTTTCTTTTTTAGGTTTGGTAGAATATATATATAGTATACATATTTTTGCCTCCGAGTCAGTTTGATCATTTGAATAAATAATCATTTGAAATTGTTAAAAACAGATACATTTATATTTAAATATGTAACCTCTTTACAGGGATGCATATTAATATAGGTATAAGCATAGAAATAAGCATGTATTTTGTGTGTAAGCACGAAATAAATGTAAAATGCGTGTAAACAAGAACTGAGAAGCCGAAGCCGAAAGCCAGTCATTTAAAATCTATTACAATCTGTTAGTAAAAAGCGTGTGATTCAATGTTTTGTTAGAAGAACAGATGCTCTTGAAGACTTAGATAAGAAATTAAACAAACTGGAACTTCCTTTTCATCATACCATATCTCAAAAAATATATTGATAACATAAAAGGGCTTTCTTCTTCTTAGTAGATGGATAAATTTATTTTTTTTTTCTATTTAAATACTGAAAGGATCATTTTGACCCCTTTGGTAAAAATAGTGTGTATATCAACTCGTAGTAAACTTAGAGGTGAAATAATTCCCTTGCTATATACGTCCTAAATTTTCTCTCAGATATTAGATCTTACTTGAGAAAGAAAATCCCCTTTAATTACAACTCAGATATTTTTCGAACTCTAATTTCAACAATATTTAATGTCGAGAACATCCCAGTTCCCTTAAGAATTTTTTTAAAGTTCTAAATATTCATTTCGATGTTAAAAGGAAAGTATTTTCGTACAAATTATGAATGCATTTATTTTACCTATACTATTCATTAGCAAGTTGGGGAGGGGGGAGGGTATATAGTGTGCTTAAATTTGAAAAACCTTCCTCTAGGGTATATTTTGAATTTCCAGTTTTAGTACTTTGAAGACTTTTATTTGGAATCTTACGAGTTACATTCAATTAATTCACAAAATCTGCAAATGGGAAGTGACACGCTTCCTGCTCATTATTTTCGAACATTAATTTAACGAGAAGAGTTGCAGGTGATTATTTTTGTTCCTCTTTCTTGGATGGAATTGCATTTCCATTATGGCAACAGTTCTTTCATAAGGTGTTGAAGAAAGAATAAAATGGCTCGTTGCCATCGCAATGAAGTTTTACATTTCTTAGGGCGTAGTGCTTTTCATTTTGTATTCCCTTTTCAAATTACTATTTAACTTAAAATATTCAATTTTAACTGAAAATTAACAATTTTGTGTGCTTTCATTTTAACGAAGAAATAATAAAATACAGTTTAATTTAATGTATAATTTTAAAAATATGTTTACTCTTTTGACTCAATATACATTCTGTGGATGATTTGTGCTTCAGTAAAAATAAATTAATCATTGAAAATTTTCTCGAATTTAAAATACAGAAAAATTATACGAAATATTTTTACAGTTATTTACCGCCTTTTGCGACTTACTTATTCAATGAGATTATAAATTCTTGAGCTCTTAAATATTAATGTTGAATGTGTATACATATATATATGCATATATAATTACATCTTGTTAGTTTATAAGACCTTAAAACCTAATTTTAAGTGAATAAATCAAAACAAATATTAACGCAAGTAAATTTAAAAATGTATATACTATCAAATGAAAGCGAAAGTGGAAATTCTATATTAGAATTAATATTCACATAAGGCATTTTTTATCTTATTTTGAACATTAACAGAAGCATATGACTGAAAATTTTGATAAATGAATTTGAATTTCAAAATATTAGAAAATGTTATAAAATGTATATTACATTTAAAAAAAGATTAAAATGAAGAAAACAAAGGAAATAAAACTGGTATCATTAAAAATTAATTATTCGAGATAAGGAGACTAAAACTATTTCTTCAAAGTCTCCAGTTTAAGAGGCATTTTCTGGGCTTAAATGCCCTCCAAAATCGTACCACCTGTATTGTAGTATATGCTCTTATTTGAACTAAAAGGGTTGCAATAAAATATTTAATCCATGTTTCTAATATATTTTTGACAATATTTGGACATAAATGCTCTCCAAAATGTATTGTCTACATTGTATTTGCTCCTATTTAAGTTAAACGGGATGCGATGAAATAGTTAATCCATGTTGCTACTGCATCTTTAAAGTCTCGCATACCATGTTTATCTAAAGAATTGTAATCCTCAAGCTTCAGATCTCCATAAGTTTGAAGAACACATTTTTGGCATTATAACTGCCCTTCCGTCCATCTTTCCGCCAGTTTTTCCGTTTGTCTATCTGAAACAAGTATAATACAAAAATACTTCGAGCTAGATGCATGAAATTTGATATACGGTCTTTACCGTAAACTTCCGAAATTCCTAGGAAAAAGCGTTCAGATGAAGGTTGTCTGTCCTTCTGTTAGAATATGAATCAGCATGACAATGATGAAAAGAGCTAGATGCATAAAGCTCGATACACAGACTTAACATCTATAGTGAAGATATCACATTTTAAATAAAACTTTTTAATCAGGGATTGAGCACCTGCCTTTCTGTGTTTTCAGAATCATGTAAAAGCTAAAGCTGAAAAACAAAAGTCTTTAACTTATCAAATCATACATATGATTTTTATGACTCAAAATGCCTAATTTTTGTTTCAATCTGTAATAAAAACACGTCTAAAACCGCCAATAAAAAACACGCCAATAATAACCGGATATATTCCATAAAAATGCTGTATGTGTGCCAAATTTTGATATTTCCGTACTGCACGACAATTCCATGCAAGTCTTTCTTTGGGATTACGCATTTATCAGAGAGTATGGTACAAAGTTTTTGTGAGATTATTCCCGATGGTTGGTTATACGACTATGGCAACTGGTAAGTGTAATCATTTCAATCATTTTTTTTTGTTATATCGTTATTTCTCAATGGCAAGATTTGAGACTAACAAATGGAGAAAGAAAATTCTAAATACTAGTCAGAATTTCTGGTTTAAATTTAGAATCAATTAAAATCACAGGATATATTTTGATATCTAAATCCAATAACTGATTTATTAATATCGGAACTAGTTGATTAGTCAGTAGATGCTCAAAATATATTTTTTAATTTAAGAATTAAGGTTTTTAATATTTACAATTTGCTTTCATTTAATTTATTGCTTAAATTTGTTTGATAATAAAAAATATAATTCGGCAAAGATTTATTTTTTTAATTATTAAAGTTTCAATATTGTCAGAATAATTTTACAAAGTTCAGTGATTTTATAGATCTTTACAAGTGTTCTAACCACTGGTGAAACACAAATGAAACTTAATCATTTAATTTCATGAGGTAAAGGATTTAAATTTCAGAAGACTCAATCATTTAAATTTATGAGATTAAGCCGATTTTAATATTTAAAAATATTATATGTTTGTATTATAAAATGTTATAAAATAACCTTTTAAATATTATATAATTTCCTTTTATAATATTATAAAAAATCTTTGAAAATGTTATACAATTGTTTTGTATATTATAATATAACTATGAACTTAAATTTTCACATAATATTATGTAATAATGAAATGAAAATATGATACATTTGTCTAATGTTACGTAATAAATTTGGATAGGACTATTGCAGTATTTCTAAAGTTATATTAATCACGAGATACTTATATTTGAATTAACTGTCAATAGAGCTAAAATACTGTAACTAGTTTCAAATACTTTTCTTAATATGATTTTATATGATATTTAATTTAGAGAATAAAAAAATTATTTGATGCAGCAAGAAATGAACTAATTTTGAATCCTCGTTAATCTTGATATACTTACTTTTAGGATAGTAAACGCAAAATAAAAAGCATTTAAAAACTATTGAACTAAATGTCTATAACTCTAAAGCGTGGATACGTTGATAAAAAGGTTGAGTCGAGGTCGAATATTAAGTCGAGATCCTATCGTATATTCAAGACCAGATAGCATGATATATCCACTAAATACATCTGAAACCTATTTGATCTGTTTAGAATTAAATATTCCTTTGTTGTGAGGCACGGTAATTAACAGAAAAAACGATTTAGAACAAGTTTTCAAATAGTTTTAAAAAGAAATACTTTTTGACCTCTTGATTTTATCGACCTTAATAGTTCAATAGATTAACATGATGGAACTTCCTATTTACATGGGAAGTTCATACATATTTACAATTATTTTCATTTTTATAATATTATAATGTCATTCCAGATATTGGAATATTTTTTATTCAAATTTGTATTTTAAATTACTTAATTCTTTCTATTTATTGGAGATTTAAAATTTAAAATTCAGTAATTTGATGCATGAGTCGAATCATCATTGTTTGAGAAAGGCTTAAACTGAAATAAACTCGTAATATTTAACCCTTTCTCTACTGAATTATGCTGCCATCAATTTTCCAACTTCATTTTTTGCACCAGTAGTTATATTTCCTTGCAGAATAATTCCAGAAACACAAGAGAAATATTTTAATTAATAGAAATATCTTAATTAATTTAATTATTAATTAAATATTTTTCAATGCTACTTTTAGTTTATATTAACTTCTTTCTATTTGGGTTACATTCTCCGTGTCTTTTAGAATACCATCGGCAAAAATAGTAATATCACGAAAAAATAATCTAGATGCAAATAGTACTTATAAATAGATAAAGGGTTAACCCGTTTTATTTGGATAGTATCTCTCATTCAACATTCTAGACGATGCATCATTTTGATATTTTATTCATTTATTTTTCCATTTTAATTGTTAAAACTACCTACAGAATGGTAAAAAAATGTAGATAAATTTTTAAGAAGTTTGACTTCAAACAATTAGGTATATTTATTTTTCAAAGGAATAAACAAAAATTTATATTAAGTGAATAATCATACACCGAATTAATTTCCTGAGTGGAAAGAGTTAATTATGCTTGAAACGGAGTTAGATTGTTAATCTGATTTTTTAATATAAAGTGAAATAAGTCATCATTTATTTTTAAATTATTGCATACACAAAACAAAATGAAAATTTAATATTGCGCATTAAAGACTTTTTTTCATTTAAAAGGAAATACTGGGAATATTTAAAAATGCCAAAAACTATGAAATGAGTCTTTTGCGAATGAAAAAGTATGATTACGGCGAGCAAGCTTCATTTTATTATCTTTTCAATGTCTTAAGAATGAAATGTTCATATAATGGAAAAGCATTTCTTCGAACTAGAAGAACGAAAATATACGCCTCCAAATCCTCATTAAGAAAATGTTCTAAAATAGTGCGTTAGAAGCAAGGTATCTGCCTATTTACACACTCCGAAAATTAATTGAAGGAAATAGAAAGATGCGAATAAAAATGTCTTCATCTCGTCGAAATGAGGAGTTCTTAATGTAGCCCATTGGATATTTTTTTTGGTTAAGTACTGTTCCCAATCCGAATTAGTTATTAAAATTACTTTCCTTATTGATTTAGCATTAGCGTGGGTTGGACGCATGGATTGGATGCAAAGGTGAGGGAGAATTCTATTAGTTTAAGAATCAGGCCTTTTCTGTATTTCCTGTCTGCTTCTTATCATTATATTTCCAGTTTCAGTTTTCATATTATTGCCGAGAGGTCATTGTGTCAAGGATAAGAGGTTTATTTCGACTATACTTGTAACATGAGGTTTATTAATATGAGATTAATATAAGGTTAATTCTTAATTATAATGAGCTTTATATCTATTATATTTCTTAATTCAATTTTTCCTACTTTGATCTATGCATATATTTGGGAGCTAATAAATGTGATTTATTTTATAAATTCTCAATATTTGGATGAAGATTACATTTTAGCTCCTTTCATCCCTTTCTTTAGGTCACATGTATTTTAATGATTTTTTTTCCGAAAAATAAATTAATACTTTGGATAGAAATAGATAAATATTGAACTTTTTATTTTTTTAAATTATAGACAGTAATATTTTGAATTGAAAGATGCGAATAAAAATGTCTTCATATCATCAAGGAGAAGTTTTTAAGGTGTTTTCCTGTTTAAGCATTGTTTCCCGATTCGGATTAGTTATTAAGATGACCTTTCCTTATTGATTTAGCCTTAGCCTGGGTCTGAAGCATGAATTAGATGCAAAAGTGTATGAGAATTTTATTAGTTAATTGATCAACCATTTTCTGTATATATTTGTGTTATTATCGCTATATTTCCAGTTTCTGTTTTCTTATTATTTGTCGAAATGCCAATTAGGATTTCAACGATATGAGGTTCATTGTTATTGTATTCTTAATTCAATTTTTCTTACTATGGTCTATGTATTTTATGGAACTAATATGTACTTAATAGAACTTACAGACAATTAATATGATGACTTTTGTACATTTCTAATATTTGAGTTAAAGCTACATTTTAGTTTATTTGCGTTGTTTTAATCCATTTTTTAGATGAAACTTATTTGAATGATCATTTTTGTAAAATCATCTTTTTTTGGAATAGAAATAAATAATTATAGAAGGTTTTTTTTATTTTTAAAAATAAAATTTTGGAAAAAATAATTGCATTATTTTGATACTCATTGCAATCAGAAAGGTAATTCAGTTCATTAAGTAATTCAATGTATACAGTAAAAGTAATTCAGTAATTATTTATTTGATATACGGACCTGTTATTGTTTTGAAGAATCATATCATTAATTTTTAGAGAATTTTTAATTTAAAGCAATCTACATATTCTTAGCATTCTATCGGCATTTCTAATATTCAATTATTTTTAAAATAAATAAACAAAACGTTACGATGAGGCTCCTACTAGAAGAATTCCAGACCAGAGACTTTCATTTGCAAAGGGCTCATATGATTTTTATGTAAATTTTCTTTTGAATGTAATCCATTTAAATTATTTCATTATTTATTTTTAAATTCTTTGACGTTTAATTCAAATTTTGCAGCCTAATGTCATATAAGTAAAAGATGCTTAGTAACCCATTAAATTGATATGAATAATTTCCAGTGACGAATATATATATATATATATATATATATATATATATATATAATATACTCTGAATATGAATATATGAATATCAATTTCCGTAGGAAAATAATAAAGATTACAATTAGGCTTAAGATTAATGTACAGTTGCCAAAGTTGAAATATTTCGAGTGAATTCGTACCAAATATAATCGTAACAATTTTCTTAACAACTTCTGAAAGCATTTTTTAATCATCACTGATATCTATCTGGGATGGCAATCTTTTGGCATGATGATCAGACTGAAAAAGGGGGTATATGGCGGGCATTCGCGAGAAGTCGTGACAATTTGGCGATAAGTCGCTCAATATGACAAACTTTTGTATATTTTATATTAACCCTATAAGCGAAAAAAGCGATAAATCGCCAATTTTCTGCTAGCGCATTTTGAGACTTCAAAAACCCAAATCCGAACAACACCCTGTTCTCACATGATAATAAATCATAGAAATGCACATTAAAATATTCTCTTGATAATAATACTCGAAACTGTAGAAAATAACGATCACTAGATAGATTTTCCAATTTCAAATCTGCTACTAAAACAAATTAGTTTGTCATTGATTTTTCATTTGCATAAATTGGATTCATACTTGATATAATTAATCCAAAAGAATAAAGCCCTATGAATACATATATTCTTGAAATAAATATTGATTATTATGTAGTTGATGTTAATTAGATTACCGTTAATACAATAGATTGATGTTATTTTGTTGGCAACTATAAATGATAGATTGTGTACAAGTATTGAGAATATAGCTTCATTCTAATAACAAGATGTAATTTAAAACTAATAAATAGCTGTGCATGGTCTATTAAAACCAGGTCAATTATTTATTTTAACTCATAAGTGTCAGTTTGAGGGACATAATATTCAATATTTTTCTACCCTTCATCATATATTATTACATGAATCATTGATATTTTTTGTATTATATTTAAAAGCAAAGACACCTTTATTTTTTAAGGATAATACTATGCTTATTAATCAGCTTTCTTCATTTCAAATACATCTAAATAATTTTTATATTACTGATAAATTATGTAGGCTCAAAATTTTCTCAATAACAATGTAAACATCATCAAAATGAAATTATTATATAATTTCAAACCATATACTTTTCCATTGTTTAAACTTATTTTTTTGAGAATCAATCAAAATTTTTCTGCTAATTTTCGTAAAAATATAAAATTAGTTAATGAAATATCTCTAAGTGCCTAATTTGATAGTTTCAACATATTTATATATAAAGCAGAAATCAAATGAAAGGAAATGTAATCAAGTTCAAAGATATTTATTTTGATTTACCATTCAGACTAATGTGTTGAAGTTATTTATTACAATTCAGGAAAGTATATTAAAATTTATGAAATTTCCTTGATGTGTTTTACATAAATATATTGTATCGCAGTTATTTTCCTTAAATATCGTTATTTAGAAGAATATGAAGAATATGACCGGGGTTTAAAATCAACATTATCTAATTTATATTTAAAATAGAAAATAAGGCTAGAAATACCGAAAAACGATTTAAAACATTAGTAAGAAGTAAATATTAATTAAGGATTTCTGTCACAAATATTATATAATTATACTTAATGATTATTGGAAAAAGTTATAATTTGTAATTTTAATTATAGGAGTGAAATTTATTCTTAAAAATATTATAAGTAGCCAAAATTATATTTACTCTTGAAAAGCAAAGAGTTTCTAGTTGGAAGTAGATCTACGATGACATGGCGGTAAGGTTTCGACTTTGGAACTGGAAGGTTTCAAGTTCGAAATTTGGTTCCACTGAAGGACCGTCGTATAAGCTGTTCTGTTTCACGCTAAATTAGTTGGGGCCAAATTTTATACCGTTTGTGTGATGTAGAATTGAAGGGGTGCCAGGTTAGATGTCATCCTCGTCATCTGACTGTGGTTCAACATTACGAGATTCGTCCCCTAATAACCCAAGAGTTGCTTTAATAAGGGACGTTAATACAACTAATAAAAAATAAATCTAGGTGGAAGAAATAATATTTACCAAATGCTAGATTTTTCTTTTGTACTGATGACCATCTTATTTTGTTTCGACATCATTTAAATTTACTATCCAAATATAAAATTATGATTTTTTTCTATCTATAGTGTTTTAGGAAAAAAACTTCAGTTTTTACGACTTGTAATTTGCAAATATTTTAATCATTAATGATACTTGATTTAATAATAACCAAATTAGATTCTTTCGCTTTCAAAATTAAAATAATAAAAATAATTTAAAAATAATCTTGAGCTATATTCTAAATTCCTGCCTTTAGTTCGTTAAGAGTTGAAAGATGAAGCTTCAGTTATTTTGTAACATTTTAAAAATGGGAAAGATGCATCCGTACGGAGAATAACTGTTTTTTTCTTTATCAATGTCTTATGCAAATGTTGCTGTGATAAGACATTGGTGCAAAGATAATCACTTACAACTTCTATTTAAGCAAATGCGCTTCGGCAAAAGAATAAGAATCTATACCCCCCCCCCCCCCCTTTCTCACATTCACAGAATTAAATGGAGAGCTTTTATATTGTAAAATCAGATTGACTTTACATCATAAAAATTTGAAATACATGAATATAAGTGTATTAAAAGGGAATTTTCTTTGTGAATAGTTAAAATATTTGTGGCGCTGAATTATGCATTTACTTGACTCAAATATTCCATTAACTTATTTGTATGCTTTTGAGTAGTGATATTATTCGTTTTGATGTAGTTTTGCATTTCATTATTGAGTTATAATAGTTATTCGTTTCTTATATTTGATGTCGCTTTGTTATTCTTTAATAGCAGTTATTATATTAATTCTAAAAACGTGATCCAAATAAATGCTTTTATATTTTTTAATTGTATAAAAATGCATTGTATTATAAACTTATCGTATGAATTATATTGCCAAAACACTTATATACTCAAAATATGGTTATTAAACGTTACTTCTAATAGAAATTTTTTGTTTTCACTCTCTTGATGAAATTTCTGCAAAATATACGTTTTATATTTTTATATAATTTTCTCTTTAATAATAAATATTTTCAAAAAATGTAATACTCTGGAATTTTAGTAAAATAATATGTAGAACTCTAATTGAAGAATAATTTTTTACATAATGTATAGTTTAATCTATTGGGACAGATAATATTTACCATATTCTTTATTGAACTATTGCTTTTCTGCTGTCGTACACAGCAGAATTCCAGGGATAACTGAAACACTATATCAAATGAATCTGAAGTGTATCCACGTCACCACATAATTTAAAGAACTGAAAAAAAGAAACATTTTAAAGACAATATTAATCACCAGAAGTTTCCGATATAGACGTCAAAATCTTCCCTAAGCATCAACTCCATCCTCGTTACTTTTCATTTTGAAATCATCATTGGGAAAAAGTCTTTCAATATTTGAAAAATAAAGTGGCAGAAGAAATCATAATTGAAATGAATGATTCTTTTCAAATGGTGAGATATATTAATATCTCAATAATAAACTGTGCCATAAATTTTTGAATTTACCTCAGGACTCGGATGGGAAATGTCAATCAGAGATGTAATATGGGAATTTTGAAAGTTATCAAGAAATTAGATTCTTGATTGCATTTTCATGAATAAAATTGACGAGACAATTAACCCTTTTGCCGCCTTCTCCAATCTGCATTTTTTTATTTTATTTTTCCTCTACTTTTCGGCGCATTAGAACAAATAAAAATAGAACCTCAAATAAGTAGGCATTTACAAAGCGTTTTAAAAGTTTTAAAATGTAGTAACATCAAAGAGGAAGAATCACAAAGGCGCGACAAAGGAAAGAATCGTCTCACCGCTGGACAGATGTAATAATGTTTAAACTTGTGTCTGAACATTATTACATCTAAAATGTAAAGGGGGAAGGAAGAGAAGTTTACAACTTCTTTATAAGACTATTTCTAGAAAGCTTCTAAGATGGCAGTTTGTTTATATTATAATACAGTCCGTTATAGTTTATATAATAGTTATATTATAGTTAATAGGAAATACAGAAATTTCTAGGTCTTCAGAGGCTCAAGGTATCATTCATTTTCATAGAAACTTCATTTACATAGAACTTTTTACAATTGAAGGAGGTTCTTAATAATTATTATCATTTTTATTTATTTGCTTTCTGTTTATAAAAAATAAAATTTAGCAATCTATTATTAAGAGAATTTTATTAGAAAATCAAACATTCACTAAACTTCTTCATTTGTTAATTAGTAAAAAGTGATAAGTAATTCAGGATACAAAAAAATATCATTACCTCAAATTATCTTACATTATTATTGGAATTGAAATAAAAATAGTATTAAATAGAATGTGTCATCTAATTAGGATAGTAAGTGAATTTTTATGTCATGGGATTAACTCATATTTGACTAACTTATATATACAATATAAATCCATTCTCACTCCATGATCAGTAATATCAAATAGTCAAAATTCTCTTCAAATATATTTTTAAACTTCTCATTTTTTCTTTGATAGAATGTTCCTTTTTATAGAATTTCATAAAATATCTCTGAGTCATCAATTAGATACTTGCCGTGACTGGATATGTTTTGGAAGATATGAATTGCAAACGTCTGTAGCCATTGAGTAATTTACTATACTAACAAAGTCATGCCTTTTATCCCAACAGAAATTTCCCAGTGAAATTATCATGGGGGTATAAATTAATACAGTTCATAATCGATTGGTACAATTCCTTTTAATTAAGATTTCTTCTGAAATGATAATGATTGAAGTTAAAAGATTTCTCCTACTTCTCAATAGGATTTGGAGAAAAAAGCGAAGACGGATTGATTGCAGGATGCGTCGAATGAAGAGATTTCGATGCCTAAACTGGATATTGCGTGCCATTATTATTAAGAGAGAATAACCTTCAATATATTCTATAAAATAAGATTCAAATTTGTTGATATCCGGTTCTTTTAAATGTGGCAAAGTAGCACAATGTATCTTAACGGGGGGATGAATAATTAGATCATGGTAGGCCATTTTATCTTTCTTGTGAGTTTGGATAGCCAATGTAGAGCTGTTAAATATTTTGAAAATGTTTGATTGTATTTAGCGGAAAAAGTTTGAAGGAATAATCCAAAGTAGATATGTGTTAGATCATTTTCCCCTCTAGCAAATTAGGATTCAAATTAAAGATTTGTTAAACAGTTACCAAAAGTTTACTATAGTATTTCAATGGAAAACGAAAATTCTTATTTGTCCCATTCATTTGAAATTGATAAATGTTAGATCCTTTAACCCCTATATAAATCTCCCGGGAGCACCTCGTAATTGAGGATGAGGAAAACCTGGCATGGTGGTTGGATCTCGCCACGCTGTTAAGTATTAAAAACGCTATCGGTCAGGTTATTCCCATTGATGGCGAAACGTTCTTCTCGTAGGAAGAGTTGCGCCGTGGCCGGTGATGGCTTTTAGATCTGAAATCTACTGCTGCTGTTGCAGTTGTGCGGTCATTCAGATTTTTCCCAATGTCTTCAAGTGGGTCGGAAATGGCAATTTGAAGTACCCCTTTTGTAAATTGTGATACCCGATATAGAATTGTTAAATAGTTTTCAAATTCTTTTTAATGGAAAAAGAATGAATTAATAATTTAAACTAGATACGAGCTAGACCGTTTCCTTCTAAATTTGGCTATCCAATATAAATTTATTTAATAGTTTGCAAATGCAAGATCTTTGAATATTAATTCTATAGAAATAACAAAAAAGCTGTGATTTTCAAATTCAAGCCTTTTTGTCCATTATATGTGATTGTTTTTACTTTTAAATTTCTGATAAATCCTCACACTTATGTTAGGTGGAATTTTGAAAGAATCAACTGATATCAACTTGCATATCTATTAACCTGAAATAACTCGCGTATCTATTAACTTGAGCATATCTATTAACCTGAAAGAACTTGCAAATTTATTAATCTGAGTTCAACTGAAAGGATTCATATCAGTTCTATTTTCTGTCATTTTATAGTTTTTGAAATAACGCACTGAGACTTCTAGAAGGCGTCGTTAAAATTCCAGTTTGAATGCTCGTTACAAAAAACGCCCTGTTGATTTTGAAATCTTCCATTTTTTCCCCTCCAAATCCTCCATTTCGTAGCCATCAATTGGACATCAATCCCGCCTACCTTCTGATTGATCATTGTTCCGGTCTACATTCAACATCCAAAGGAGTTGTACAGGAAATAAACTAATTTAAAATGGAACTACATGTACTAAGAGGAAACTTTACAAATGAATAAAAAATTTTAAAATTCTGCTTGTTCCTCTAAATATTACAAATGGAAAAGAATGTTTCTTATTTGACCTATTCAACTAAGTTCCAATGAGGTCTTTTTGGTGTCAGAGAAAACAAATGGAAATATAACATTTATTTTAATTGTATAACTATTAATATTATTTTATAAACATATAAACTAATTTTTAAACGCGAAAAAGTGAAATATATTTAAATAGATAACTATTCATTCCATAGCTTTTTTAAATTAAATTTTAAAATCTAAATTATTACAAAATCCATCATGATTTAGTTACATAGTTATTCTTATTTCTATTTTAACTAATCTCTCACCCAGTTGCTTTATAACCTTTATTATTTTAATGACTTAAGATCTTCCTTTCCTTCCATCGAATTCGACTTTGAATTTCTATTAAAACATAAATTTATGCAGGAAACTCCAAATGAAGAGAAAGAAATTATTCTGTACTTATAAATACGCAGTTATCAAAACTGGTATTATCATTATCCTGATAGGACATCTACCTACTTCTGGAAACTATATTCATAATCCTTATGTCATTATCCACGAAATACCTCTAATGAATATGTAAATTTAACATAGAATTCTCTAATGAGATATACCATTAATATATTCATGGGTACGAACAGAATTGTTGTTCTTAATTGTGATCCATCTTGCAGAAATATTTTGCGAAAATAAAATCTTTTTAACATTCAACATTCTAAATATCACGAGGATAAGTGGTAAGGTAGAAATTCTTAATGAAGAGATTTTTGACTTTTCCACCGAAGATTTCAAATCATTAAAAATAAACTTAGGTAATAAAAAAAATATTTGTGTGTGGAAAAATTAAAGTAATTTGGATTTTTATCAATATTTTTTCGGAAATGTTTGTATAGTTAAAATAATTCATAGCATGATTCTTTATAATTGTCCTCTTTTAAATAAAATGCAATATTGAGGCTTTTTCTCACTTAAATGGATTATATTACTTGAATATTACTTGAAGAAGAATAGATAAGAAGAATATATTAAATATAAAGAAAGCATTGTAATCAACACAAAATTAAAATTCCAGATTTTGACGAGTTTTTGCAAAACATCTGCCAGTTTATCTTTGACATTTACTCAAAAAAGCTTTGAGTCAAAGGAATGAAATTTCGTACGTAAGTTAACTTTGTAGATTTTTATAAATAATGAGCAACGTTTCAATGACAGAAGAAAGTCTGCTGTCCAGGTCCGCATATGTAAGTTAATAGGATAACTGCAATAAGACGACAGCTAAATGAATGAAATTCTGTACACAGGTTTAACATTTACACACTTATCAAAGTTTGAGCCGAATCCAACAACGGTTTCACCGTCTGTTGGTCTTTCAGAAACATAAAACCACCAAGACAACGAATTAAACAATGAAATTTTTGTATGTGATATTTTGATTACAATTGTAGTCATCACTTGAAAAAAAACGCGTCAAATATATGAATTTAAATGTCGGCTACTATGAATTATGTGCTAATCGCCAAAAACTCGTCAGAATCACGAATCGAAAAAGAACATTAAAAACAATGTTTATCTATCTGTCTGTTTGCTTATGACAAAGGAACACTCAAAATCATTTTGAACTAGAGAGATAAAATTTTACATATTTCTTTGCTCCAAATTTGCAGATTTCTATCAAATTCTGAGGAAAATATTCAGAGAAAGTCTACTCGACCTATGTAATATAAATTTATACATTAACTACAGAACAAAGAAAGATCCAAATCCAAAATGAATTTCATTATATGGTAATGGTATCTTTACTTATCTGTATGTTCCATAGCAAGTAAACGTTATTAGTCAAAAACGAATGACTTAAATATATTGGATTTTGTATATGATTTCGTTAGCAATTGTAGTTCAAGTTTTGGTTTTACTCGGTTTGGAAAATCATACCTTGAAGGCACACAGATTTAAACAATAAAACTGAATAAATGGAATGCTGCAACAGCAACACTGTCCGAAACTGTGGTTGAGTTCTAAGGACCTTCACCGGTCACGGTACAATCTTTCCCAAAGGAAGTACGCCCAATCATCTATGGAAGGAGTTTACCCCCCCCCCCCCACCTATTAATGCACCCTCCAAGGTGGCGGGATCAAACCACCATGCTGGCAGTATCCCATCATCTCAGATGTCCCTTGGGCAATACTCTGTGTTTGGAAAAATGCGTCTAGAAAATAAATTCAATTTTCGGATACTATCAATCGCAGATCTAGAGTAAATCGCCAAAAATCTCCACAAGGATACAATTTTGACTTTTGATTGTTATGGGCATCAGGAATCCTTTGAATTTCTGCATTCGAAACATTCATTTAGATATTTTCCAACAATTACCAATTTAGTTGGATACATATTGCTGAAAATGAAAAGTAGGCATTTTCAAATTACAGTTATGGAGGTTTGATTATCATGCCTTTATTCATAAAATTTAATAGCTCGCGTATTTTTTTCGTATAATTTGACAATAGTAATGATGTAATATTTTATGGATATGTTTCAAGTATATTATCATTAGATATTTCTCTTCATATTTATTAGTTCTAAAAGAATGATGATGATTATATTTGAACCTCCTCTCTTGAAATTTCAACTAGTGACAAATAAAAGTGCAGTGCTTTGTATCTGTTCTTTCAAGATGATGAATGAGGCTTACATTTAAAAGAAAAAATGGTTTTGCAAATTACAAATTATTCATGGCGCTGAGTAATTTCCAATACATTCTTGGAGGAAATATTACGCTCAAGCAAATAATAGGCTCTGTGATTGCAAAGATTTTGTTTGTCTGTTTGAGATAAATTAGAATATAGTGTCGATAACAATTAAAAAATCCTTTTGTGGTAAGTAATCCAATCAGTTGGCCACATTCCCTATTTCCTAGCTCCATCATTACAATCAAAACAGCATTATAAGGGTTCCTTATATTCATCTAAATTGGTATAATAAAATGTATTGTTAAATAAAATGATTATTTTAAAAGTCTAGTGGAAAAAACATACCTATTCATGACTTTCTTCAAAATGATGTTGTAATTGTATTAAAATATCTTTGAAATAATCCAGGTGTCTTAGTATGTGAAGAAATTAAATGAAACTTCAGACTAAAGATTTTGGTCAAACATTAAAGAGAAAATAGGGAATGAATTTTATATTCCCCCCGAGTTTTTTTTAGATAGTTAAAAGTCAATTTTAGTTCAGAAAAATATAGAATTCTATGAAAATTCAGTAGGTTTGGATAAAAATATTTCTAAAAAATTAACATTTAATTGGAATTAAAAATCCATACACAGTTTTATTCCAAATAAATTTAGATTGGGTATTTGGAAATAAAAATAATGGAACAAATTAAAAATTAAATCACTTAGGAATATTTTCAAATTGAAAATATAAATTTTTTGACTAAAACAGTATATATTTTTTAAGTTTTTAAGAGAAAAATGGCGAATTTATATTCTAATAACTATGCATACATTTTTTATATCTTTAAGTAATTAATTCGCAAAAATGTCTAATAGAGTCCATTGTCTCCTCAAATAAAAAAAATCCGTATTAGGAATTATATGAAACATAAAATAATTTTAAAATAAGAAATTTGAACTGATTATTAGAAGAAAATTTATTAGTTTACAAGAGAAACATATTATATTATAAGAAATCTTTCACAATATAAAATTTTACCCCTTTTTCAAAAGTCAATGACTATTATTTCAAGATAGATTTTATACAGCGTTATAAGGATTTATAAATACTGATAAAATATTAAAACATTTCTATTTATTCCCCAATACACTTGAAATATCAAAGTAGTAAAAAAAATTTAAGTGATTATTGGAAGAGATTTAATTAATTTCCGACATAAAATTCCTAAGAGCCTGAAATTTTCAAGGACATAAAGTTTCTCCCCCACTCCAAAAAATATAAGTTGATTATTTCAAACAGTTTTTGTACAGCGTAAGGATTTATAAAAACTGCCTTCAATATTGAAGCATTCCTATCTTTTACCAATAAACTTTAAATATCAAATTTTTAAAAAATAATTAATTTTGAAATGCTTATTAAAAGAAAATAAATTATCTTTCCACAGGCAATCCTACAATGACGTATAATTTCTTTCTCACTTTGATGAAATATTTGATTATTATTTTATTCAACTCTTGTACAGCATTATAAGGATTATTCAACACCACATTCAATATCAAAGCATTTCTGTTTATTTCCAATACACTTGAAGTATTGAGAATGTCGGAAATAGGAAATTTCAAAATGATTGTTGGGGGGGGGAAATTAATTAATTTTCCTCGTAAAACTCTTATGGTGATGAAATCGAATAAAATAAAACTTCTTTAACTTAAAAGTATATGACTAATACATTGAAGAGCACTCCCCCCCCAAAAAAAAACTTGTATAGATATTCGTACGTGAATAAAGAGATATTGAACCAATCAGAATACGGAGCTGCGATCGCTAGGGTTTATATACGAAAGCAAGTGTTGGGCACGGAGATTGGCTACGGCTGCAACAAAGACAGGTTATAAAGATTTAAGCGACTTGAGGAATTCGATTTTCGGGAATTTCTTGGGGATTTAACTATTAAAAATCCTTTACCCGTTCGTCATCTTACGGATTTATAGACAGCGCTACCTGATTCGCGGTGCCAGTTACCTCAAGCACTACTCCAGCTTTTAGTTGAGTCTGTGCCACGTCATGTTGCGTCACTGATACGGGCTTGCGGGGGCACTACTCGATATTAAGATGGTGTACTCGTGATTTTTTTTAGCTCGTCTGTGTATTTTATACAGTTTTTGTGCAGCATTATAAGGATTTCTAAATACTATATTAACTAACAAAACATTTTTATCTATTCCCAATACACTTAAAATATCAAAAAGGACAGACATTTTAAAATTCTTATTAGAAGAAACTCAATAATCTTTCAGAGACAATTCTTATGGTTATAAAATCTTCTATGCAGTAAAATTTCTTATTTACTTGAAAGAGCGAATTCTATACAGATAGAAAAGAATTCTTACACCTGAAAAGCAAAAATTCCTATAGAATAGAGAATAATGATAAGTTCTACTAAATACGGAAATTTCGGCGATCGTCTGATATCTCCCAGTCTCACAAATATTTCCCATCAAGTTCCTTTGATGAAAACGGAAATTTATCATAAAATTTATTAGTGGGAGATGCATTAATACGTTTCACTATCTGAGTGGAGTCATCCTTTTCAATTAAGTTCCTTTCTCCGAAGATATTTTTCAAAAGGCGGAAGACTTTCCCCGCAGACGATTTCGAATTGAAAAGTGACGAGGATGGAGCGGTGGGCAGGGCCGTTCTTAATGAAGAGATTTTGACGTCTCCGCTGGAGATTTCAGGTCATTAATATTAAGGGAAGGAAATCTTTAAAATGTCTCCTCTCCACAGCAGCTCTGAGTAATTGGGTTGTGTGGTTTCTCTTCGAAATTATTTGGCAAAGTTGCGCAATGCTTAAGGTATTCTTGAACTGGTAGATCTGTAATGGTGGAAAAAGACGTCCAAATTTACTCTTATTATCTGTCGGTTAAATCATTTTGTAGAAGATGAATTGCAGATTTATTCCTCAATTTGAAATTCCGAATGCTCTAAACATTATTGCATTTCGTATTCGATAACTTAAGCCTCAAATGAATTCTGTATTAACGAAACACAAAAAGAATATATTGCATTCCTCTAATTAAAAGGCTGCAACAAGTTGAAAATAAAGCATTTAAACAACAGCAACTTCTCTTCTTAATCATTTAATACAACAACATTCATATTAATCGTTTAATACAATCTTATTTATGGTACAAGTACATACTATCTCTACATTGTATAATGCTGCGTACTTGATTCATTGCCGGCTTGCTGGCACAGAGGTAGCGCTTCTTCCTCGTGTTCTGGAGGTCCCGGGTTCGAGTCCCGGTTCGGGCATGGTTGTTCTTCTGTGTGCTATCTGTGAGACGTGTGAATGTGCCCCCCTGTAAAAAGGGGTTGTGCAAGCGAATGTGGTGAGTGGGTAGCAAAGTCGTACTCTTGGCCCTAGTTGACGCTATTCAAATACAAGAGACGCTTCATTAGGCTTAATCTGCTGCTGGGTTCAGCGGCGGGCTTGTCCATGACAAGTGCCATTTGACACAACAACAACGTGATTCATTAGTTCAAAATGCTTTGAATATAGATTGTTGGAACCAAATTTGAACTATAACTGTTTCTTCAAGAGTAAGTATTTCTAGAAAGGTTTTATCCGAAATTTCATAAAAATTTTATATTACAATCAAAATTTTATCATTTTTTGACGAAACTTTTCTAAGCATTTTATTGTATCAAAACATTATTCACTAACCAATTTAAGATATATAAATAGAGAAACAATAACTGAAAAATAAAATAAGCAATTGATTTATAATTTGAATATTTTGAAATGAAAAAGTTATTACCAAGGTAAACTTTGCATTATTTCTAGTACTTTTAGTAGAAAAATTAATGAAGACCCTTAAAAAGTTCAAATGTTAATTTAAACTACGCAAGTAAAGAAATAGTTGCTAATAAATAAAAAAATCAAAATGTTAACTCTTTTTTGATAACTTCCAAATATGTTGTTTAATTATTGCCAGTATCATTTACGGTACAAGAAATAAGGAAAACCATTCATTTATTCACCAACCAATTTCAGATATACAAGTCCAAAAATAATGAGTGATAAATGAAATAATCAAAATGTTACCACTTTTTTTTCTTAATGATTTCCAAATATATAATTACGCTTAAAACATTTTACACCATTTTAAAATGCGACAAGAAATCTTAATGATATTATTTTTATTTGCTCATATTTCTTTTTCCTAATGTGAAATGATGACAATTGACAATAATTTCTGTGCATGTGCATACTGTTAGAGTTTTCGCTGTTAAATATTTGTGAATAAATGTGAAAACTGTGATAACAAGTAAATAGGGCTTTTAAAGTATTATGATGTTTTGGGATAGAATTTTCAATATCTTTTTTTCATTCATGTATTCAATGCATTCATTATTTTATGGTAAAAAAAAGTAATGTTATCTTTTATAATATTCTCTAACCAATATTTTACAAATGAGAATTAATTATTGATTAAATAAAATAATGTTTTCTTGCTACTATATAAAATGTCTTAAAGGCATTTTACAGCTAATTAATTTCTAAATTTCTGTCGTTACTAAATTTAATATTAAATATTTTATATAATTAATTCAATAGATGGATTTTTTTTTCATGACTGAATATTTAATAATACTTTATCGTCTATTCATCAGACTATCTAGTACTTTTTTAATGAATATCATATCATATTTGATGGTTATAGGAATTGTTAGTTAAGTTAATGATGATTAAATAATAACATGAAAATCGATATTTACTTTAAAGGACATGATCACGGTACCTAAAAATGTTTCTTTACCTGAATCAAAGTTACACAATTGAAAGATATATTTATTCAATTTTCGCATACACTTAGCCTGCAATATATTAACGCTAAAACATGTAATACTTACAAAATAAAACATATTTTGTGCTTAACCTTGCAGAAGGATGATAGAAAATTTTGATGTATACTGAATTTGCTTCAGTGTACTAACTTTTTAATAAAGAAAAAATACAATAGGAAACTATACATTTATCGTCTAAATAAAGCATTGCTATTTATATTAATTAATTAATTAATTAATATGCAAAATTATTTTTGGTCGCTATTAACTGCATAACAAAAGTTAATCGTAAAAACAATCAGTTTCCAAAGATCATTGTATAGGTTTAAAAAAATGTTAAATTCAGGGGAAATGTCATTATTTCGTAAATATTAAGGTTCTGATTTTCTGTAAAACTTGTTTCTTTCTATTTAAATTAAATTTTAAGAATAGCATTTTACCGGTAAAATTACATTAAACGATTTTAGATTGATCAATCACGTAATTGTTTTTACGGTGCCTCACCCATTGAGGTATTAAAAATTCAGTTTCTCAGTTTCCTCCAGCATCATTTGTCATGAACTAACTATTCTCTTAATTAGTTCATTTTAAAAGATTGAAAAATAATTTAAATATTTCCCATGAATTCATAAATATTTTTTGAAGGAATATTGCAGAGAAAAAAAGGAAAATAAATATAAAAGGAGGTTCAATGAGAATAGAATCTAAAACCATTTACAAACTATTATTCTATTGTTGAAAGAGTTGAACTTGCATTTCTTTGAGAATTTAAAAGAAATTCATATCTTTTGAAGCTCACTAAGTTATTATAGTAGATTATAGTAGATTCAATATTTAAATTCTCTAAATATTAAATAGTATATTTCTAGTATACTATTTAAATGATAAATTTTACATGAATTGTTATTTAATTGCATTATTAATAATATATGAGTTCAGTAATTAATAATATACAAAATTAAAAGGATAATAATAAAGTTATGATAGTAGTAATATATAATATATGACTATTATATAATGTTCAAACTTCAAATTGTTTGAATTGATTAATTAGTGAAATTCATATACATCCTTTAGTCACACGTATGGAATATTGATCGTCGCGATACGTTTGTTTTCGTTTTCGGACTGTATGGGTTAAATTGAACCATCATTTAGATAGAAAGTGTTGTATCAGTATTTAGAAAGAATAAAATGTTTTGGTCGTAAATTTGCATTATAATTTAAAATATATTCCAGAACCAATTTCAGGGAAAAAAACTCTAGGATACGAAAAAAATATTTTAATATTCAGAGAGCATAAAATTAGTATTAAATAAAAGATTATGTTGTCTTAGAATTTATTTCAAAATATGCCATCATATCTTCGGTGCAGAAACCTGATTAACTATAATTTTAATACAATAACTTTACAATAACAATAATAAAATAAAGTTTTGTGTTGTTATATTTTATTATTAGAATGTTGCTGATATAGGTCGACAAAAGAGAAAACTGTCCGGGCTGTTTAATCTCTGTTAGTTGTCGTAAATTGGATGTGGAACGGCCCAAAGCAAAACGAAAAAAAGAAGAAGATAAAAATACTTCGAAGACATTCATTGTTAGTCAGGATAAGACGACAATGTGGTTTTCTACCATATGTGAAGAATGAAGGAAAAATGATTTAGTCAGTAAATGTCCGTACTAAAGAGTCTAAAAATTGTTCCTTAAACTAAAATTTAGATTTAAAAATACTTTTGATTTAATTAGGCAGAATAGAATATGATAATATATTTGTACAGCAATTGACATAATTTAAAAAATCAGCATCTTTAATTGGACTGGTGAAACTGTTTTTGATGCCATCTTCTTTATTTTAAAACATGAATATTTTAAAGAACCTTTAATGAAAATGGAAATTTATGCAATAAAAAACTACTATACCTTTAAAATTTCTATTATTTATTTACATTAATAAAAATTTATAGGCTTACATTTAGTAACATTTCCTTACATAATAAAGAATGCTCATAAAAATTGGTGTAATTAAAAATATGTATAATATATAATTTTTTTAATATTCTCTTATTATAAAATATAGAAAATATATTGTCATTTTCCAAGAAATGAGTACTCTAGACTTGGCAAACTTCTTGCGATTACCAGAGATTACAAGAAATACTTTATATTTTCTGAATTTAAAAGAAACATATTTTTAAAAATGTCTATTAAAATGTCTCTGTCAAAAACGAATCATAAAAGCTTTGAGCTAGAAGGATGAAATTTGGTAAATGGTCATTACATTAAATTTGTGGATTATTTATCAGATTTTGCGCAAATTATATTTGAAGAAAATCCGTTTGTCCGAACACAAGTTAACAAGATAACTACAAAACAAAGCTAAATGGATAAAATCTGTACATAAGTGTGTACTTTTTAGATGTAACTCTATTATATTTTGAGCCAAATTCAGCAAAGGACTGACAATTTGTCTGTCGGTACTTTCAGAATCATATAAATGCGATAACTCAAAAACGCTATGACTTGAATATCTCGAATTTGGTACGAGATTTTGAATTCTGAAATTGTATTTATGTGCCATATTTTGATTTCAATCAATTACGAAAGAACACATCTGAAATTCGCATTTATTAGAGCGTATGTGAGAAATATTTAGGTTGTTTGGTTGCTTTTAATATTGCTTTGTTTGATTTGATGTTGACTTCATAGGAATACACCGATAACAAACGAGCTCAGAAAAGAAAAAACTCAAACGAACTTATTTATAAACTTTTCATTATTGTCATCCTTATAATAACGGTATGAAGAAATTAATACATTATAAAATATATAAAAATTGTTTTATTCAATTCCTACTATTAGCCTACACTATCCCGTTATATATATAAATATGTATATAATCTTGAAATTTTCAATCGTTTATAAAATACTTTTTATTCAGTCAATCAAGTTCAAGTAATTTTTTAAAATTTGCAGTGGATGACATTTGATGTTAATACGGTTTTTTCACATATTAATTCATTACATTTTTACTAATTAATTATAAACAAAAACTCTCATCCAAAATATTCATTTGCCCAACATCAAATAAGTAAGAAATTCAGTTTACTTTTCCCCCACGCTACTGAGGTTAGGCTTAGTATGTTTTCGGCCGATTATTCAAACGATTCTGTTTATTTTCTTAATGTATGATGCATTTAAATTTTAACATTGTAAATTAATCTACTTTTCGAATTCATTTTGAAGTACTTTCGAATAAAATAATACAGAATAAAGAAAATTATAGAAAATTTCTAATCAGTTCTGCGTTATTCCAACTTGCGCAGGAAATTCAAGTATTTTACTTTGCCTCTGACTTTAAAAATTGAACGCTATTACAAGTTTTTGAACAATTATTTATAGTTTTGTAATTATTAAGATGAGATAGCATGGTGTGCCGGACGTTAGATTTGCATCTCTTGGGTTTCGTGTTCGTACCCACCAACCTAAGACTTCCCGTATGTGTATGCGTGATAGATGCTACATCTATTGTTGTCCGAAGGTCCTCCATGTCGAGAGTAATATCACTGGGGGGGGGGGAGGTACTTGGTTAGAAGTTATCGTTCTCTGTTCCATTTCTAAATTATTATCTGCGAATGAATTAATGAAATGCACCAATTTAGTCCTCCCCGTAAAATGGGTTTTAGATGTGTGGGAACTAGAAGTCAGACTTCTGCCTTCAGGTGCTCAGAGTTCCATACCCTCAGAAGCTACTGCACCCCTCTTTTCCTTGTAAAGTGGAACACGACATCAACAACAATTGTAATCATTTAATAAAAAGTAACTAAAATATAAAAAAATTTATTTGTTAACCTAAGTAAAATTTGATCGTATAAAATTGTTTTTTTATATTACTTGTTTTTATATTAAATACAAACCTATTGTTCTTATTTGCCGTTTTGAAGCGAAATACAGCACTTTATTCTTTACAATATGTAGCGACATTTTACAATATTACTAACGAATTGTGAACTGTGTAAGAAATTGTGAACATAAATTAACTGAATAAAACTGTCTACACAAATAACACAAATAAATTGTCTACACAAATTAACTCAACGAAATTGTTCACACATATAATTAACTTCACTGAGATTGTTCAAAATCTCTGCATAGTTATATTGATTCTTGGCATTATTTTTATTTATGTCGTGCTTTCTCAACACTTTTTCATTTGGAGAAATACAAATCTCAACTTTGTAACCATAATATTTTATTAACATTGTTAGTGCTGATCGAATCACAGATTACGAGTATTAGACTTGGCTATGACTCTGCGCATTCATCGGAGTTTCTCATTAAATAAACTGAATTAAGCATGATTATACACAGTAGCAATTATCATGTAAATAATATTTCAACGTTATATGCATCACATAATAAAAAAACTCATAGCCGAGAAGTCACAGACAAATTCTGTAGAATTTTCTTGGCTTTCAACATGTTAAAATTTTTTAAATATCTTCTTCTGATAGCCAACGAATGTTATTTAATAACAATTTCATTCATAATTAAACCAAATTTGTTGAATACAAAGCATTTTAAAGTGGCATTATAATGGCTGTAAATGAACATGTCTAATTATTACACATTTCATTCTCTTTTAGGGCCCATTATGCAGAACTAATTTACTCATTAATAAGATAGATAAATTAGTTACCCTTCCTTTAGCAACATTGTGGATTTGTCATTATTTACGTAAATATTTCAGCAATTTTTTAATGGAACGGTTAGTAAAATTCCTTTTCGGCAGGTACTTTTCATTTCAAACTCAATTTTATTTAAAATTTAGAATTTATAAAACACAAAAAAAGTTTTTATTTTACAAAATTATTTCATTTATTGTTTCAGCTTCACTTTTTTTTAGACAAAGCTTTAGACGTTTTTCTTTCCTACGAATGCCTTCACCAGAGGATATTTTCCCATGGGCATTTTATTTCAATGCTGTTTGGAATATGCAATTTAAAATTGCTTCTGCCCGTTTTCCTTTTTTTTCAAAAAAAAAAATTCAATTTCTTGGAAAGTCAAGAATAAGAATATTTCCATAGTGGAAAAATTAAATTACCTCTCTCAAAAGTAAACGAAAAAACTTTGCTTTTACTTCATATCTTGAACGTGCTTTCTAATATCAGTAAATATGTTTGCAAATAGCTTCAATAATGCCATTTTTAAAGCATGTTTCTTTTATACTTACAAAAGGTCAAAAGCGCAGTTTTTCATAAAAATTGAAAATATTTTATTGTTCACAATCGCCTCTTACAAGGTTTCTGTTTTCTTCCAATCATAAAAAAAATGGAAAACATGTATGCAAGTTTGTTTCAGTGGAACACAAAATCGAAAGAATTAAAATGTTTAAAACTTAGTGTGGTTTAATAATCAATTTACATTATTATTTTTTAATTCACTATACAAATATTCAAAAAATATGATTAAAGAAATGCAGTCACAAGATGTTTTTATTAATCTTTCGTATTCTTCAAATCCTTTTTGACTTCTGAATTCTAGTTTCCAAATTAATTTTATTTTATTTAAATTTTTGTCTCCCCTTTACTTCATATGTTGATGAAATAAAAAAAATGGGTTACATGTGTTCAACAAATATAAAGTATTTAATTCAATTACAGCAAAATTAGTACAAAAATAAGGGATTAAATTAATGTGAATTTTTTAAATTTTCTTTCTGCGAACTGCAGTTCTACCAGCCAAATAAAAATAAACTATGAATGGTACTTAGATCCAGATACTTCAAGAGTAGGCAAATTTACCCACCCAGGTTCGTTTGTCAATGCTCAAACGGGAGTGATCTCCAAAACACTTTCTTGCTTACCCTCTAATAAAGATAAATTTTTATTTTAAACTCGTTTTAAAAATTAAAATTTATCACAGAACTTCAACTATAATCTGAAAATGTAATGACCACATTAGATATGAATGTCAACAAGTTTTTCAGCTATTGTGTTTACATGCTTCTGAAAATACATACCATAGATTTTTAACATGATTTTGTATTTAGCTTTAATATGATAGTTGTTTACACTATAGCAGTTCAATATTTGTACCGAGTTTTATGTAACCACCTTTCTTCATTTTGTAATTATAGTGCTAACTTATATTCCAACAGCTGGATACACAGATGTTCTCCGAACGGATTTTGCTTAACATTGATAGAATTGAACGAAATTTACCCATACATTAAATTCCGTCTCTCAAAACGTTTTTGAGCTATCTTTATCAAACATACGCAGATAGTCTGTTTTTAAAAATGTATTTTTTAAAAAAAAAATCAGTGAGCTTTGGGACTTGGAGATTTGTCTAAACATCGCTTTTTTAGTAGTTATATCGCTTGTTTTTGTAGTTACGTCCTATGGAAGTGATATGTGCAGATATTCCTCATAAGCGTTATTTCTCATCTCGTCTTGCATCATTTTTTATTACTTCCACTTCAGATTTTTTTTTACAGTTACAATTAAGATATATTGTTTATGACAATTTAAAAAAGCATCCTGGATGATTTATAATAAAACAAAGTGTTATGCTGAGGTTTTATTGAATAGATCTAAACATCTTCAGCCTTTTGGTTGGAACAATATGCATAAATAATATGAAAAATTTAAGATGCTAGGAACCATATTCACATTTTATAGCAAAATTAATCAACAATTTTGGAATTTTATATCCCTATATAGAAATCCAATTCTGCAGTAGTTACAAAACGTTAGGTGTAATATTTACCCTTGAAGTTGTACTGACTCTATTTCCGATGCCGAAGTTTCGTCCCGTGGAAGTGATATGTGCAGAGATCCCTCATAAGTGTTATTTCTTTCTCGTCTTTCAGTATTTTTTATCAATTCCAAATTTGAAATCTGAAGAAATCATTTGGAAAAGTTATGTCTGTATATTTGTTTTAAGGAAAAAGTGAAAAACATTTACAGCTGGACGGTTAAAATTCAGTATATGATCTTTAAACTAAATAAATTTAAATTCAATCGAAATTCTTTCAGAAAAAAGTCTTTTCTATCGGCTGTTCAGCTAGCATGTTAGCTACAAAAGGAAGAGAGTTAAATGAGTAAAATTTAGTATACAAATGGAACATTTAGGATGTAAATATCTATAAAATTCGGAATCAAATCCATTAGGAAATTATCTTTCTGTCTCTATATGCTTCCAGAAGATTTACAACGTGATAACTTAAATACGAAATGATTTTAAAATATTGGATTTGATGTGTTATTTTTTGACATAACCTGCAATTCTGTAAAGTTTTATTAAAAAACATTTCAAACAGACACTGGAATTTTGAATACTATTAACGTCTTAAAAGGAATGAATAGCCAAAAAAACTCTGTAAGTAGCAACTGATTGATTGAAGTCAATTAAAGATTCGCAATCATATATTATTAATGATACAATTAAATAATAATTCATACATGATGTATTGTTTATTTAAATGGTATGATAGAAATATGCTATCAAATATTTAAAAAATTTAAATATTGGATCTATTATAATTTAGGAGAAATAACTCAGGAGGACGCATATTATTAATGAACTGTCAAAGATATGGATTTCTCTTATATTCTCAAAGAAATGTATGATCCATCTATTTCCATAGTATAATAATAGTTTGTAAATGGTTCAGTACAGACAGAAAAATACTAAATTCAAGATAGATTTTAAAATTTGATG
Organism: Argiope argentata; assembly: GCA_026289955.1. Taxonomy (NCBI): domain Eukaryota; kingdom Metazoa; phylum Arthropoda; class Arachnida; order Araneae; family Araneidae; genus Argiope; species Argiope argentata. The sequence continues at coordinate 2,280,614 of JAOUZG010018917.1, read as the reverse complement.
AATATTTTACGCCATTACCAATCAAGGCATTCTCTGGAATAAAATTTAATTAGAGAGTTAACAGAAATTTTTTTGAGAGACCACTTATTCTAGTTATATAACCTAATGCAATTGCAATAGGTTGTAGTTTTTACCATGCTAATTTAAACAAAAAAATAGAGATATTTTGGAATAATTTTTAATCAAACCTTTGTAATATTTTCTTCTGAAGTCATGAACACTGTTTTTGCTGGTCGTCCAACCTATTTTATTCTTGAATTTCACGATTCTTAATTACATCAATTTTCCCCTCGGTCTCAAGCTTCGAAAGCGATTCTTCCCACTCACACCCCCGATTCTTTTCGTCGACACGCCTAGAAAAAGTCACATCGATGAAATATACCCCCTCTCCTTTTTTTATTGTTTCATTTAATTTTCACGCACTGTACTGCTAAAAATAAACTCAGCCTTATTTTTTTCCCATTATCCCATCGCTTGCAACGGAATGGAAATAAATTATGTGGGATAAGAACAAACTAAGGAGAGATAACACTGAGATAAAAATATCTTTACTTTCCATTTCTTTTTCACGCGCCATAAAAATATGATTCGATGGAAATAAAGGAATTTATAGATTCTAACATGTTTTTCTCGACATTTTATACCAAGAGCAATAATAATAACGGTTTCAATTATTTTTGCTATACAAAATGCTTGGTTTTCTTCCCAGTAACTCTTTTATAGTAAATAACACAACAACAAGTTGTTTTTGTGCATATTACCGTTAATGATCGAAGCTGTTAATATGTTTATTACTTAGAAAATCTTCAAATTACCTGATTTGCTTCTTTGAAGTGCGGAATCAAGAGCTCCTCACATTTTATCCAAGTAACGGGCACATTAGCGGTTACCATATCATTAAAGTTCCAAGTTTATTTCTCTCATTTCCTTTCCCCCTCATCTTCTATTTTTAATTTGGTTTCGTCCATTTTTAGGTTAAACTAATTAGAAACCTTAAGTTTATCATATCTTTCTCAAATCCATTACCTTAATTGTAATAATATGTTAAATCGATTGATTTTTTGAAATATAGTTTTTAAACTAATAGATGATTGGTTCTCTTGTGCTGTGTGAAAACTTAGGACACTTTTACGAACCCATTGACAGTTATCTGTCAACCATTTAAACCGAGTGAGCGTCTGTTTTTTTCCAGTAAATTGAACTAATACCAAGACAGCAACTTCATGCGCTACATTCGCTTGCACAACTCTTTTTTACAGAAGAGCACATTCACGCACCTCACAGATAGAATTCAGGAGAATAAAACCATGATCGAATCCTAGACACCCAGATCATGGAGAAGATTATGATTGATTCACTCAACTAATGTATTGATTTTTCGATTGAATTAACTTGACTATTTAGATTTCAAAAAATAAATAAGAGCCATCTAATTTAAGCTTAAAGAAACGTTGCTGTTGTTCCAGCAGATATCTTATTTTCTCTTTAATTATATTTAGTAGGCAATGTACATATAATCTTGGTAATTCAAATAATGCATAAGTAATTTAAGAAAAGAAAAATAAATTGTACTTGAATAGATCACTCAAGTTGATGTGCAGATTAGTTGCCTAATCCGCATATTCACTGATTTTTGCATTTTTAGCTGTAACATTTCTATGAACGAATCAAACATATACTCTTTTTTTTTAATAAAATTGATTTTTAAAGGCATAGAATTGATTAATTGGTATTGAAGTAAAATAAAAATGGGGATCGCTGCAACGAAACACAAAACGGAATTTCTTATTTAAATTGTTTAGTATGGATTTTATAATCAAATGGTTATAAAATGAAATTCATTCATTTCATCAATACCAGCCGTGAATATGAGATTTAAAATCCCTGCTGTTTATGTTTTCTATAAAAATAATTCCGGAATATTTATTAAATGTAATTAATTTCCGATTCATTTGAAGAAAAGTGTTTATTTTTATTTTCTTCAATCTTACTCTTATGAGCAGTTATAAAAAATTCCAAAAGTTAAAAAATAGGTTAAGTGCAATATAATCCAGAGTATCCGATTCTCGGTATTGGGTTTCTGTTCTATCCGATTTATTTTTCTTTTATCGCAATAAAGCGAGGAACGAAAGGTGTTGGTTGTACTGGCAACATTTCCACTGCTTTTGAAGAGGACGTCTGCTAAAACCCTCTTGCATGTCATATGGAAAATACAAGCTGCGATAGGAAAAAACCAACGTTCTTCTTGTTCACCATTCTACGTGTCATCATAAGTGTGTAAGGAACTCAATTGTTTACAGTTCATCGTGATAAATTCTTGAAACTTGCAGTGAAGTATATAATCATAATTAAACTACCAGTGCAAAGCCTTTTATTTTAACTGATTTAACTTAGAACTTATGATTTTTATTTATGCGGAGACCAAATAAGCTATAACAAGAACTCATTTCAGATTTTTTAAAAAAATAAAGAATAGAGATTTTAAATCTTTCAGTTAAATTCGAAAAGAAATACATTTGCTTCTTAATCTTCGTGAAAACGATGGGCATTCGATAACAGCATAACTAGAAATTACATCATTAACAATAGTGTATATATTTAAAAAATTGTTGTTATTCATATGTGTGTATTGTAAAATAGATTATCGGAAACTACTTTCCTGGAAATTAAATCAAAAATATTAGAAATTTATTTATTTATTCAGACACCTTTGGCTTGGTGGTAGGTTACCTTCTTCGGAACTTTCGGGCGTCAGGCTTCGAGGCCCATTTCCAGTGAAGAACCGTCAAGTAAAAAGATCTACGTTAAATCCTTCGGGGCCAAACGCCTTCCACCTAGTGTGGCGCAGAAGTTTAAAGAGGCGATACTAGTTGAAGTGCCACCCTCGTCATCTGAGCCTTGTTCGAAATAAAAGAACCGTTCCAAAAACTGCCATAGTGTTGCTTTAAAAGGAATTTTAATAAAATTAATTATTTTAAGGTGATCGATGTATACATCTCAAAATAAAATAATGAATTTGAAAGTATTCATGATAAAACAAAATTTTCACACTTTTTTTATTTGCAGGGTCAAAAGTAGACAAGGGAAAAATTGAGAAACCAGATTAGAGGTAAATATTCCCGAAAGTCACATTTATTTTTGTCTGATTAACATAAATATTCTGAATGACTGAGCTTTTGGATTAGGTACTAATGTTTTTGAAAACAAAAATAAGGGTATAATTTTCATTGAAAATAAAAGGACCTATCATGATTTATTTGCTTATCAAATTATAAGGAAACATTATACAAAGTATGATTTAAAAGGATTTTGGTATAATCCAACATAGATATGATATTTTTATTATACACACATATTTATAAATTTATTTCTTGATTTTTAAATTATGCAAGACTAACATTTTTATTAATACTTGTGATGATAGGAATAGCAAGTTCAAGCTGCGAAAGATTTTTTTAGCAATCTAAATCTTAGATCTTTTAATCCCAGAATTTCAATCTGACATAAAAAAAAGACTGAATTTCTCTCTTTTGAGTGTAAAATGACTTAAATAAAATTGTAGGCACTTTTAATGACGATAAATACAATGAATTCGAATTTATAGCATTTCCGAAACTTAAAAACTTCAAAATATTTCTGAAGTAATGCATCCCTTGTTCCCTTGCTTTTATTAAAATTATTAGAAAAGTTAATTTTGCATGATATGTACGTTAATAATGTGATATTCATTCCTCTTTGAATCCAGTTTTTGAGTTTTTGGTTAATTCCATACTTTTTTATTTCAAGCAAAGCTTTGTGATTTTTTCACTTGGTTCTATTTACATCATTAAAAGATATTAAATTTAAATTTTGATTAATAAATTTAACTATATGCAGGAAATAATTCTGCATATTGAAATAGATATTAATTTAACTACCAAGACTTTTCATATATTTTTCATTTATGTTAACATAGTATTTATTATAATATACAGAAATTCTTAAAGTTAAAACAAAAAAAAATAGATAATTTTTTTCATATTTCCAGAATTATTATATTTATTTATTTTATTATATTTATTTATTGTATTTATTATGGTTTAAAAGATTTGTACATATTTTATATTTTTGCAATAATCATAAAAATAAAAATCTTTTTTGAAATCCTATTTCTGTAATACATTAAAAATTCCACATGTATAACTATTTGATTTTTATCATTTGAGCTTCATTTTAATCTTTAATTATGTTCTATTTGAGCTTCATATTAATATTTTGAATTATATCTTCAATGTTTCAATTCCATGGTATAAAGAATCAGAAAAAAGCAAAAGTCATATTTCAAATATACGTGCATAGAGAAAAAGAATAAAGAAGGAAGATAAAGGTGCCGCTTATTTATCATGGGAACCCTTGAACGCCACTGGACGGGTTGGCAGTTTATAAACCAGATCCTTCCATTTATATTTACCACACTTGACACATATATACTTTGAGGAGTAGCAATATGTATTTCGGAAAGATGATTTTGAAATTGTAATTATAATTTCAAAAAATTCGCTAAAAATAAATTAAGATGAATTTTGTCTATGTTGCCATAACTATTGCACGGTAAAAATTGTTTTACTTCTAAAATATTTTTATTAATACCAATACTTTTTAAAAAAAATTTATAAATTGAAAAAATAAGGTGAACAAACATTTTTTGTCATGGAAATGAAAATGAAATTATTTTCGTTACTGCTATTTATGTTTCAATCAGATATTTTCGTTTCGTTTTATCAGTGATGAAAGTAAGAAAATCTTGTATATTTGTACGTATTAAATAGGGTTCCCCTTTAGATATGCTTTCTTCAGTATACTTTTTGAAATTATTTGTACTTTTAATTAGCGTTTAACTTTGTAAGTACGCAATGATCAATTTTTCTTTTAAAAAGAATCGGCGAATTTTTAAAGTTCCTTATATGTTTTTTTTATTTTAAAATGATTGCAATGACTGCATAAAAATGTAATTAATCCTATAAAAATTATTTGTATGAAATAGTTGGAATAAATTGCATAAATAACTGCAAATATGAGTGTAATTGTTTAAAGTAATTGTTCTCTATTTTCTCTCTATTACAATGCAAGTAAAAAAATAACTGAATTTGTAAAAATACAGTATTTTTCAAAGCATATGAAAATTTCTGTCTCATTTCAGAGCTCTAATTTTTGTGTTGAATCAGGGAAATTTTTATTGAACAATTAGAAATTATGATAATGAATCAGTAACCAATATCAACTTTTAGTGTCAGATGATTTTATTGTTTGTTACCATAATTTAAATAGTTGCAACTGATTCATGGCTACAGGTAAGAAGCAGGTTCAATTGGATGAGGAACCACGAGGGTTAATTCTGACGTTTCCACAAAATACAAAGCAACTGCTAAGCTTCAGCTGGACAAATGGAGTGGCCTTCACGTCTAGGGTGATCCTGCCGGGAGAATACTCTCCCGACGTACTCTGCCCACCCCGTCCAGAGCCCCCCTCCTGCCACGATGAGGCAGCAAAGCAGGACTTGGGAGGAAACGTGGGAGGTATGCTATTCCGAATTCGATATAAAGTGTCGAGCCTTTCCGTATATTTCTGATTTTTTTGAATAATAGATATTTTCGAGTAAAATATCACAACAGCCCGTCTGGAATTTATCGAACATACCAGGGCACACCTCATGGATCGGTCCTTAATTTTAAGTTTCAAAATACTTCTCTGATAAGGGAATAAATTTACTTAAAGCGGAAACCAGATGGTAGAGAGTTGTGAATGAAAATTTGAAATGCTGAATAACTAAGAATGAACCCTCTAAGGAAATGGTTTGATGACCACGCAATATCTTTTGAAGTTTTTATTTTTAAATACATTTTTTATTCAAAAAAATATGTTTGGAACAGAATCTAATGATTAATACTTCTATTATAATATATTCTGCATTCAATAGTTTTAAAATATATGTTATTTCTTGAATAGAAAATTTAATCTATTATTTCTTGAATGAAATCTATTATTTCTATTTGAAATTTAAGCCATTATTTATTGAATAAAATTTCAACAAACTTGCCGTTGATTGCTATTTGTCAATAATCTAATGTAGAAGCAAGTTTTAAAAATAATTTAAAGAAGCAAGTTTTAAAAAGGAAGTTAATAAAGAAGCAAGTTTTGAATAGTTACTAACTATATTTTGATTATTTGCAATATTTAGTAGACTATCATTTTATAGAATTGATATTCCAATAGTAACTTGATTTTTTTCAAAACATAAGTGGGGAAATAAATATTTAAAGAATTGTATAGTTACTCAAATTTGTTATTTATACTATATAAGCGAAGATTAATAATTACAATTGTTCCTGAGCAATTGAATTAAATCCGATACTTAGAAAATAAGCTTCTTTTTATTTAGCTGTAAGATAAGCAACAATTTTGAAATTTGTGTATCGAAATGAAAGGTGCTTTTCTTTTTTCCTTTTCTTCATCTTGTAATCGTGATTTCACGGCTCATAATTTCGTTCTATTTTTTTCCTAGTAAAAAAAGCCTCGAAGTAGATCACAATTCTTTCCTTCTTCGACGACTGAACGACGCCGAAAGAGCCCTATGTTTATCAAAAGCATCAGCTCTCGTAATTTTTTTTTATATTTCTCTTTACTATTTTTTTTATTTGTTATATCTTTCCTTTTAGCTTTTTAGAATTTCTTGCCTGAAAATCGACCTTTTCTTATTTCTTTCCTTTTTCTTGTTGGAAACGAAGTGGAAATAAATTTTGTAAGGAAGGATGAAAAATGTTATCTCTCTGTATCAAGAATATGTCTTATCTTTTCATTTTTTTTGTTATCTGGCATGGAAGGACAATAATGATGGTGTAATTTTATGCATCTTTGTGAGAGTCAAAAATCTATTAAAGAATAATTTGTTCTTACTATCAGTTACAGTTATTACAAATACAACTTTATAATTTTTTGTTAATAATGTAAATTGTTTCTAATAAAGAAATAAAGCTTTAATTTTTTTGTCAATAATAAATATAGCGGAAATCTTTGTTTCAAAAGTAAAAACACTTTTCATATTTATGGATAATTTTTATTTTGCTTTTTTTTTAAATTACTGAGCAATATTTCTTTCAAAATTGAATTTATTAATATAAGTATCGATAGAAACAACCGAAAATACAAGGATAATCTTAAAATGCTTGTTTCGATTTTATTTTCTTCTACTGTCTTTTTTTTCATAACTTTATTGCAAAAACTATTTTATTTATACGTATAAAATATTCAGGAATTCCATATCGTTTTACATAGGAAAGGTGAAAAATAATGAGATTTTGTATAAATATGAAATATACATTCGTTATTTGGGAAACATTATCAAAGTTTTCAAACATTGGTTAAGATACTTTTATGATAGTTATTAAATTGGAACTCCGTTTGACAATCGTTTCTTCTTGCTCGTAATGTGAACCACTCATTAAATTATACAATTTTTTTCCATGCGAATCTATGTAAAATAATAAAATGAATTCCGTTCCAAAATAAATAAATAAATATAAACTCAAGTAAACTTATTAAAATGTCATTCAGTATTTATAATGGGAGCACTTTTGCAAGAAAATTGTCTGAAGGCATTTGTTACTATTTTGGTTATACTTTGTAGCGATTGTAGTTCTAAGTCTATTTGTATGTAAATCTGTTTATAAAAAAGACATCTTAAGTCCAAATTTGATTTTCAGATACTTTCAATCATATATCAGAGATCACTCGTCCAAAGTCCCATGAGATATTTCATTAAAATTCTAAATTCACATCAAAGGTCAATGTACCTAACTATTGTTCACCAATGGCCAACTCTGGCTTACATTTTCTAGGTATTATTTTGCTGGAGGTGGATAACAGCTTTATTAGCGATTATGTTAGAAAATTTAGGACAAACCCTTCTTTCTTTCTTGATAAATGATTTACTTTTAAGAGGAACTTTTCTGCCATCCCATGTATGTTTTATTCTTCCCCGTGTATGTTTCCCATGTATATTCCCATGTATGTTTTATCCTAATTACAAAACTAAATACCTTCATGTACGTGGGAGTCTAACCAAATCTAAAAATTAGTCTCTTAAGATAACGGGGTTTTAGTGGTGTGTTGTTGTCTAGGTGTTTATATATATATATATATATATATATATATATATATATATATATATATATATATATATATATATATATATATATATATGATCTGCAAGCAGCTGAACATAACCATTTCCATTCAATGATCGGTTCAGTTGCATCAGAGGACCGAGTCCATGCCATATAAAAACAGCACACACCATTATGCAGCCACCAGCAGCTTGAACAGTGCCTTGCTGACAGTTTGGGTCCATGGCTTCGTAGGGTTTACGCCACGCTCGAACTCTACCATCAGCTCGTAACAACTGAAATCGTGACTCATCTGACCACGCGACGGTTTTCCACTGGTCTAGGGACCAGTCGATATGCTCACGAGCCCAGGAGTGTCGCTGCAGGCCACCTCGTGCTGTCAGTAAAGGCACTCTAGCCGGTCTTCTGCTGTCATAGCCCAAGGAAGACTAATTTCGCCGCACAGTCCTATCGGACACGTCCCTCGTGCGTCCCACATTGATTCCTGCAGTTATTTGATGAAGTGTTGCGTGTCTATTATTATTGACCATTCTACACAGACGTTGGTGTTCTCGGTCGTTAAGTGCTGGTGGTTGCCCACTGCGCTGTCCATGATGGGATGGGATGCCTGAAATTTCATACTCTCGGCACACTCTTGATACTGTGGATCTCGGAATGTTGAATTCTCTAACGATATCCGCAATGGAATGACCCATGCGTCTAGCTCCAACTAACATTCCACGTTCAAGGTCTGTTAATTCTTGTGGTGCCGCCATAATTCACGAAAAATCTTGTTCACATGAATAACTTGAACAAAAATGAAAGCTCTGGAAAACGAACTGCGCATTTATACTTTTTCTCTGCGATACTACTGCCATCTGTATATTTGCATATTGCTATCCCATGACTTTTGTCACTTCAGTATATATATATATATATATATATATATATATATATATATATAAGGGTTAGTTTCTAAACCAAGATTAAAATAATGCAAACGAAGGATGAAGAGAATTCTTAAAAAAAAGAATTTATTTAGAGTTAAAGGAAAATATTTACAAGTGGAAATATTACAGGGAAACATTAAAAGAATTAAAACATGGAGATATTAAATAAATAGAAAGTTAAATTATTTCCTCTAGGTGGACATTAGAAGTAACAAAAGCCTTATGACTGAAACATATTACTGCGTAACCGCGTAGCTTTGCGAATGGGAACCGTTGACGCGTGGAGACGTCATTCTCTGACGGATATTAAATAGCCTCTGTCCGAATATTAATTATAAGAAAGTTTTTCAAAAGCACGATAGATGGCGGTGTTCTGGAATGTTGTATTCATTAAAAATATCGTCCTCTGGGAAATGATCTAACCTTTTACAATTCTCGCTTTGAAATACGTCTACCATCGGATGTTGATGAAACAAAAATGAAGGCAGATGATGGTTAGATAAAATAGCACCGTGGGATATTCAACATTTATACATTTCATTCATATTTAGCATTAATTCATTCAGAATATAGTAAGAAAAATTTTCTTAATTGGAAATTTTTGTTTGAATGAATATTTTGGTTTGCTTTTTGTATGAATATTTGAAATATATATATTTATTTATGAATGGCAAAAAAACCCACCTTTTGGTGAAATTCTGCCTTAAGTGGACAGATAAGAAGAATAAAATCTTTCAAAACATTTCCCTGTGGTAACAACACTAAAATAGATATTCCGTATAAGTGAAAATGCACTTTTGAGTACAAATTTATCTGAAACAAGCTTTCACTCTGTTTGTTCCAAAAATATGAAATGGTCTGTTGTAGTAGATTTGAATCTATTTTCTGACATTTTCGCGAATCCATAACCAGTTCTGAAAATGCTGGATAGGAATTCGCTGTATTCGGTGAAAATGCTTTAAAAAATAGTAAAATAGAGAATTGCAACAACTAATTCCTTTTTTTTATTTTGAAAGCTATTTCCTGAATTTTAGTTCAGAATACTCTAGAATCATTTGCTGTATGCTTGAATTTCCTGTTAATTTTGTACTGGAATTTTACATAAAATTAAAAGTGCGTTGTAAGTTTCTAAAAAAATGATTTATTTCATTTTTAAATGTTTCATTTTTTATTATCATATCTTTTAAAAATATTACAAAGGGACAAGTAATAATTTCTATCATTAGTATCATTGACACGTTTCCGACTCTTTTTGGATAGATGATGTGATCTAGTGGTGCTATCCTAACCTAATATCCCATAATGCCCTAAGTAGTGTATCGTGATTAACAACCATACAGTTAAGTGACAACATTATAAGCACTTATCAAATAGACCGAACAGCATATTCTTACTGCAAAAACAACAGTCAACCCTTAACTTGAGGCATTAATTTCCACAAGCAGCCAGACATGCTGTCAAAACAGCTTCATTGTTCTTTTCTTTTTTGTCTTTTGTAAACAGCATTAGAATTTATTTTGGCAGCATGATACATTCTGAAAACCTTGTAGTTAACAAAAACATTAAAAGTATTAATGTTATAAATGTAATAATATTAAATGTTTGAAAGAGATGAAAAGAACAAGA
>JAOUZG010018917.1:2242717-2253792 GCA_026289955.1 Argiope argentata | reverse complement strand
TATATATATATATATATATATACTTTCAGCCTAAAGATACATTTTTTACTACATTTAAAATTTATGTTTTTTTTAATAAAATGTGAATATACAAATAATTAATCGATTGAAAATTTTACCATGAACCATCTAATGTTGATTAAATATAATGTATTACATCATCTTTATTTAGAGCTTCTAAGTAAGTTTTGTTAAAATTATGTTGTGATTTATGTATAACATAAAAAAATATTTTATATGGTTTGAGTCAATAAATATAATACTAAAGAAGTGACAAAGATGAAATATTTTTCTATTAACTATCTTTAAAAAATATTTCTTCATTCTAGTATTTAAAAAAAAACGGTTCTAAACATTTGTTATTAAAGCTAATCAAATTATGAGGCATTGAATATCTTATATTCTCGAGGAAGATATGTCAATGAATGCTCTAGGTTTCTTCGAAGGGGTCGTTTACTGACCCTTTATATATAAAGAAAACGGCTGTTAATCGGAAGAAATCGTATCTTTGAAGCAATTACTTTCAGATACTTAGTCTCAATTTATTTGATAAAAAATTCTTTTGTCTAAAATCTAAAGCTTTTAAATACATGAAAAGTGTGAAACTTTGATCAGAAATTCAATGTCGAAACACCACTGGATCTTGTGAATAAATTCATTACATCCTTAAAATGATTGACATTATAAAACATAATTACAATTCATTCATTTAATAAACATGTACATTTCAAGAATTTATGTATTATAATTCATGAATATTTTTATAATTACGAGTTAGGTATCTCATATTTATTTAAAAGGAACTATGTTTCTTTACTATACCTGGTAAATTAGAATTCTTTATCTATGGATACATGATCAGGACATAAATTGAAATGAGATCATTTTCTTTCAATAAAATATTTAATAATCCGTTTTAAATAAATTATGGATGAAATATTTCTGAAAATTTGTGAAATTCTTCCTTTTGATATTTCAATCATACTAACTTCAAAGAGCAAAATAAACTTTCATCAGCAAACGCAAACATTATAATAAATTAAATTAAAATAGTGAACATGTTTCCTTTTTTGATAAACAGACTTCAAAATGTAATTAATATGAGTATCATTTCAAAAGGATTACGAATTAACAAACAAAAATCGTTGTATAAGCGTAGTAGGAGTGCATCAACGTTTTCATTTTCATTCTGATATGTTTACTTACGCTTCGTTGAAATTAGTTTTCTTTAAGATAAACTTATTAAATAAGGTGACGATTAGGATTAAAATTGAAATTATTTTACTCTTGATAGACAATCTAAATAAAAGATTGCTGGTGCATATAAAATTGGAAATTTGAAATTAGTTAATAAATTACGAATATATATAAAATTATCATTCTGAATTTTTACAAAATAATTGTATAGTTCTTTTATGAATTTTAGCCTTAAATAAATATTTTGCTTTCTAACGATCAATACAATTATATTTTTAGAATATAATTAGAAACTCTAATATATACTAGAATGAAAATAAGTGTATTTAAAATTTAATGTAAATTATACTTTTGATACAAAATTTCAAACGAAAATTACAAATAAACTATTATTTCAGAGAGAAATATATTATTCTGTGAAAATATCATAAGTATCCGCCAAACAAATGATTTTCATCCAAGGAGGGATAATATGATAGGAAACGAAAAGTCATTCATATATATTTGATTAAAAAAACTATCGAGAAAAATGAAATGATAGGCTTCGAATGGTTAATAAATTATAAGAGCAAATTTAATGGGAATTAATTACTACTTTTCTTCAAATGAAATTTTGACAAGTAAACTGTATGCAAAAGAGAACCGAAACAGTTACTAGTGAACACTATCATCCCTCTGCCATATTAGTTCTAATGGCTTTTCTAATGGATGGCGATTCTCTTTCTTCTTACTTTTAAAATGTCTCGTAAAGCTATCTTTACAATATTGAAGAATACAAGAAGCTGAAATTTCATCGTTTGCTACCTACCGGCTGTAATATCCAATTGGTACTATACCGGTTGCAAACAATAGAACTTTGCTCATGAAGGTTGTCATGTATGATGCTGTTATTCTCTTGGAACGTCAGTTTTAGGAATACCAGTTAGCCGATATTTGGAGTACCAGTTAGCCAGGTTTTGGAGTACCAGTTGGAGTGAGATGCCAGTAAAACGTACAACATTAACTTGCTAGCTCTGGTAAAATAAAAAAAATAACTGAATTTATAAGCCTATTGAAAAATTTCGCGATTCTATCGCGTCGAAGATGATGCTTAAGAACTCTAACCTCTAGATACTATTGCACTTACTGATCATAACGGAACGATCATCCCCATGTTGGTATGTAATTTGTTACCAAACCTCGGAACATCTCCTAGTATTTTTAACAATGCTATTCCCGGAAAAGCTAATTATTTATCTTCATCAAGATGTTCTAGCAGAGCTCAATTTAATCTTTCAAAGCTGTTGAAAGTATAAAATAGAAGTTCCGTCGTATCCGAGATAATGATATACATAATGTTTTTAATGGAATGATCTTTCTCCATGCTCCGATGTAAGCTGCTGTCTTTGAATTGGGAGCATCGGCTTGCACTTTTTCGAAGACTACTCATGAAAATGGAAAGCATTTACCTCTGTCAACATGTTCTGGCAAAAACGAATTTATGAGCTGTATTTACAAGGCTGTTGAAATAGGAAATTGCAATTCTGTCGTTTCAAGCTACCAGTTAAGAGCTATAATCTTTTGAGAATGCTACACATAGTACTCATAATGGAATAATTTTCACTCTATTGTCATATAAGCTGTCGTCTTTATATCGGAAATGCAAAGAAATTACATTCATGAAGACATTCTGGCAGAATCGGATTCTTGAGATGCCTTTTGGAAATTATAGAAAAATTGAAAATGCAATTTCACCGTATCCGAGGTACAGGCAAATAATCTTCAAATAATGCTCCACCTATTGCTCATAATGGAATGATCTATATCATGTTGCCATGCCAGCTTCATTTTTCTGTAGGAACAAATTCCAACATTTTTTCCACACTATTTACAAGAGCATAAAATATTGTTACAGGCTTGTAATGGTTCTTCTCAGCAGATTTACTTCTATCACTAAAAAGACTGATTTACAATCATCTTTATTGGACGCTGTTCGGGTGCCGAACCAGTAATCTCAGAGCTTGGCGACCATCTGACAACTTGGCTGCGAATTTAACAGGAACTGGTATACGCCTGATTGGCCCAGAAGGCTCACAACCCGCCTCCCGGGAACTATAAAAGGACGTCAGTCTTGATAAGCAGTGAATCTTGGTTCGAGTCGTTGACAAATATTGAGTCTTCGAGAGGACGGCGAAGCAACAGGGGAGTGCCAGCACTTTGTGGATCCTCAAGAGAATACTTCTGTGTGCAGAATTCCTTTGCCTACTTTGGAAGCAGCATCAAGTTGTGTGTGGAATAGCCTAACATGTGGTGAGAGCGAAGTTCCAAGAATCTCCTCTTCTGTTGAATTCTGTCTGACCCCTTTGTGTGCTGGGGTTAATTTCTACTCGTGGTCTACTATCTGTTGGAACTAACTGCTGTATGTTTGTCTCTGCTGTACATATTTGTCGTCTGTGTATTCTTCGCCTTTGTTTTAGTGTCTTGGTGTTAGATAAAGATCGTTATCTTTTTCTGTTGAGTGTAGCCAGAAGAGGAAATTCAATTTGGATTAATGATTCTTGTCCAAATTCCGGGAATATAATGAAATGTATATATTCATACTTGAAAAACATCCGCTGTAATTTTTAAATGCAGCATCACATATGGAGGAATGGTTGGTAGAGCGTTGGACTCGTACTCCTTAGGTTATGGGTTTGAAGCTCACCGACCGAAAGAATCCCGAGTGTTTGGCGATTGGCGCTCGTTAAATCTGTTCATGGTTGCAAAATCCTTCATATCGAGAGTAATATCACTGGGGGTACTGGGTCAGAAGTGAGATGATGTTCCATTGATGATGTGATGATTCTGTTCCAAGTCTAAATTACGATCTGAGATGTATGAATGAATTTGCATGAATGAAGTCCGCCCCCTAAAAAGGGTTGTGACGTGTGTGTATCTAAGTGGTACTCTTGGTCCTAAATGGTGCTATTTGTAAAACAAAGAGACTCATTTCTTTGGCTTAAAATCTGCTGATTGTAACAGCGGAAGCTTGTCCACGGCAAGTGCCATTAATCACAACACAAATCATATGGAGGAACACTTTACATCCAGGCATCATTTTCTCAGATTCAGCTCGTTTTACTGTATATTTTAGTGAGAGGCGAAATTCAAGAAAAACGTAGTAATTCAGGGGGGGGGGCATTGACTGTAGATTTTTACGAAGCTCTATTCTCTATTCTTCTAAATAAATTTGGTGTGTTGTGTTTCTAATATTAAAACTTTTTCTGAATAAGAAATATTTTTCAAATGAAGAAGGTTAGGGCCTTTAAAATGTAACTTGCACTGAGGCATTAAAATCCTAGAAACTTTATTGATTAGTCCTTTACAATGCAATATTCCCAAGTTCTGCGCAAAGTGTCTGATGCTCATTCTGCGATTGCTGAGATCAATGTCTGATGTATTCATCATTGTTGATCTTCCTTGTAATTTCACATCGACTATCTTTGAACTACTGACACCATTTCACAATGGATATGAGTTGCATTGCATGCTTCACATACAACCTAAATGTGTCCTGCTAAATCACGACATTTTTGTCCGCCATGCCATATTTTTTCATTCACAGACGGCTTTCACTATCTGAAGGGAACTGCTACCGTGGTAAATGGTTTCAATTATTATCTGCTCAAGCTCAGCTCTTGTTTCTACATTCTGCCATCTGTGAGGGAACTTATTTTTTTAACGCATTTTGCCAATTGAAATTTCTAATTTAATAATTATAAATTTGAAATAATTAAACAGATTAGAATGGAATTTGCTACGCATATTTCAATGTATCATGTCAGAATTTCTTGACATGAATTTTCTTGAACTTGAATGACCAAGCACCTTGTGCTCGTTCAACTTAAATAATATTTTTATTCATTATGATTGTTTCATTGAATGAGTCACTTTAGTATTGCAAGCGATCCAAAAAACATTGTTTCCGATTTATTGTTTTAAAAAATATTCCATTTCCTGTTTATTTCATTTCATACAATCACGTTCTCAAAAAGACATTTTTTAAGGTTTTATTTGTTGTAGTCATTAACTTATTTTTTTAATCAGAGCTTTTGTGAATGCAATGGAGGCGCGTTATTAAAAGAGGATATTTTGAGATGCTCGTGCACATAATACTTTTTTTTCGCCTACGATTTTTTATTGACGCCTAAAACATCATTCTAAAAACAACATCACGTTCTGATATAATGATATATTTTAATTCAATTATTACGTATAGAAATATTTATTTTGTTTACATAAAAATAGTTATATTTAAATTTTTTACTACTTATTAGTTTTATTTGGGGAAAGGGAATTGATGAAAAAATTATGTAATGAAAGAATGTTAGCCTCATAATTGCTAAACAAGTGGTGTTTGGACCAGTGCTTGACCATACTGCTTGGATGAGTAGCGATAATGCTATTATATAATTTATGCTAAGAGTATAATAGTCATAATCTAGAGATTTTTTTTGCAATTACTCTTTATTTTTGTCATGAATAAACATACTAAATGTGTACTTCCAATAATATCATGTCAGAACATGATATTGTTTTAGGAATTAGGTTTTGTGGCGTCAACAAAAAATCGGAGGCGAAAAATAAAAATTTTATTATGTGTAAGAAAACCTAAAAAAAATCACCTTTTAATAACACGTTGCTATCAAATTAACAAAACCTCTGACCGAAAAAATGACTACAGCCAATGAAACCAAGAAAATTGTCATTTTGAGCACGTGATTAAATAAAATGAATTATGTGCTCAAAAGTATCACGAGTCATCAAATAGGAATTGATATATTTTTTAAACAATTAATGTGAGACAAAGTTTTTTGAATCGTTTGACTCAAGTGACTCATTTATTGAAGCAATTAAAGTGTATAAAAACATAATTTAATGAATAAAATTATAATTATTTGCTTGGCAGTTCAAGAAATTATGTTCTGACATGATACATTGAAATATACATAGCAGATTTAATTTTAATCTTTATTTTGTTCTTATCTCGAACTTAATTTTACGCCTTTGGAATCTTCTTTTTAGTTCTGTACTGACTTGGAATGACAATACTTTCGAATTCTGTCACTTTTTGAATCCCAGGAATGAAAGAATAAATAAATGTACATAAATAATTTTTATGTAGAATGATATTTCTATATTACTTGTTCAGTTTAATGATAACTTAAGTTGAATTTGGAGAGTTGAACCATCATTACACGCGTTTTTCCTTATTATCAACTGAATCTCTTTGCTTGCTTGATATAACCACTGCTGGCTTTTAAATCCAACCGTAACCGATCTGGTTTTCTCTCAGATCTGAATGATTGCATTCTTTCTCATATTTAATATGCTTTGTTTTAAACAGGGATTTGTGTCAGCTGTGAACTATTGAATTTGGTTTCTTGTTTAATACGTTTCTTTGCAGACATGGATTTCTGTCAGCTCCGAACTAAGGAATCAGTTCTAATATTGAATATTTTTCTTTACAGACTTAATTTTCTGTCAGCTCTGAATAAAGGCATTCCTTCTGATATTTAACAAGCTTCGTTACAAACATGGATATCTGTCAGTTCTGAATGATGGTATTCCTTCTCATGCTTTATATGTTTCTGTGGAGTTATTGATGCAAGTGAATGAAAATAAAGTTTTGAGCCCAAAGAATTTTTATGTCATTCAAGATGCTCAAGGTGAGTATGTATATTTACTTGTAAGTGTTCAATTAAACTGAAAAGTATCAAAGCATCTCTTTATTTTTATCAAAAAATAAACCACTTTTGACCAAATGCTACCAACTGGATAGCTAAAATATTATATGTAATCTAGTTGCCAACATCATATAGGAATTTTTTATCGGTCTAATGAATATATCAATATTCATACATTTTATAATTATTTGTGATATTTTCCATAAAAAATACAGTATATTTTTAAATTTCAATTATTTAGATTCTATTTTATTTAGAGCAAAAGAAGTCCGTCTTAAATTTAAAGTTTTTGATGTTTTCTATATTTATCATATTCTTTTATTCAAAACGCCTTTTTTCTATGCTCGAAGAGTATAATGAAAAAAAAAAAGGCATGTTTATTTAATCAATATTGTACTTCCAATTACGTTGTAATTCTTCGAAAAACAATAGATGTTTCTATTGGAAATTTGATAGGTAAAATAAAAGAAGATTAGAAAAAAAAATCATTAGATGTCCTTGAACAATATTAACTTAACCAAAAGTTTTTTTATATAAAGTCTTAGACTAAAACTAATCAACTTAAAGCATTTACTACATCAACAAATGTTTTACATTGTATCTAAAAAAAGTCTGAAAGAAGGATGCTTATGAAGAATACAGAAAAGAAGAATACTTCTTTGTAGAGTAAAATTGGTTAAAGAAGAAAGCTTTAAAGAAATCTTTTCAGGTCTTTAAAGAAGTTTGTTTTTATAAGGATCGAAAACCTTAGAAGCGATTTTATCACAATTATATTAAATAAGAAAGTAGTTTTTTTATATAATGGGTATCAGTAGGTGTTTCATCACGGAAGAAAAATATTGTAATTTTTTGTAGTTCAATTTTTTTTAAAAATTAAAAGGTATCATTTTTTATGACATTAAAAAATATTGTAGCAGAATGAAAATATTGACGAGAAAATGTGTATAATTTTCATTTATTGAGATTCTATATAGAGAACATAATACTCTAATCCCTGATTAAAACTTAATTTCTTTCATACATATTCATTAATGGTAAATTATAAAGATTTATTATCATGTCAGAGCATGATGTTCATGTTTTAGGTTTTTTTGAATAATTAAAGGCAGCGAATAATTGAAGCTGCAAATCGTGGAGGCAATGAATAAAGCATAAATGGCAATGTTCATCAACATCTTTTAATCACATGTACTTTTTAACTGCTGTTACCACTGTTGAATTATTATTATGTATGCTTTCTTTAAAGTTTTGGAAATTTGGTCGAAGTTTAAAAAGTTTGAATCAAAATTTTGAAATTTATGCTAGAACTTAATAATTATTTTTTTACTTAGTGAACTGGAATTGTCTTTTTAAGTTAAGGTAAGTTGGAATTTAGTTGGTATTTTAGGATTGACAATAAGGTTATGAAATTACTCATAAGAGAAAATATTTTGATTTAACAATTGCATGTTTATTTTTTTCTGCTTAAGATAGAAGAAATTAACGGAAAGAAAAAATTTTCTACAATTTCAACTCACATATTCAGGAAAAAATCTATACTGAGAATATTTCACATCAAATCTATTAAAGCGTGCATAACGACATTCATATAAATGGGGCTAAATTGTAATTGCAGGTTCATAGACATTTAGATTTCTTGAAGATAGTTTTGAGAAATTACCGAGCAACAAAATAATTTTGCTCAAATCATGATGAAGGGCAGCATTTATTCAAAATCATTGTTCCTTTAAAAAAATCCTAATGTATATTGTTACGAATTTACTCTTCGGTAGGGTATCTATTTGATTTTCTGGTCGATGCTGAAATAAACACTCCTTTAGTAAAACAACGCCTTTTTTATTTACACGAAGCACACGAGTACACAAATATGTACCGCCGAAAGAAACACACAGCACTCTATAACACACATTGGACCACGGGTAGAAACCTACCACAGTACACAAAGTGACCAGACCGAATTCAGCAAGATAGGAGAACTCTAGAACTTTGCTTTATAGTTACTACAAAAAGCTTAAATTCCCCTCTGTCTTCTTGCTTACCACACGACGAACTACTCCACACGATACAACTTGATGCTGCCCAATAAAGAACCGGACTCGGCAACCAGTTCATTTCAGCACTCGCCTGAGCTTCAGACAGCGTTTCACGACTATGACTGGTTTTGGTTTAAGATTGACGGCCTTTTTGTAGTTTCTAGGAGTCGGGCTAAGAAGGTTCGTGACCAATCGGGTATATTTCAGTTCTTATTGGGCGGATCGATAAATTTTTCAACGTTTCCATTAATTCCTATTGTGCCCCCAAATTCGTCGCTAAGTTGTAAAATGGACGATAATTTCAGGTGTTCATAATCAATTCGCAATCCTTCACTGAAAATACTTTAGACACATATGCATTTCCGTATAAGATTATATTTTGGTATCTATTAGAATTAATAGAAAATTTCTGTTTTAGCATCTGACTAATTTTTTATGTGTACAAGTAAAGTCTGAGAACATTAATAATAATTAGTTTTTTTTAAAGTTGCATTTCAGGCCAAACGGAACCCTTAAGTATTTAAAAACGTACATTCAGCAAAATATTTAATATATTCTCGTAGGATTTGACACCGATGGGATTCTATCTGGGATCAGTGAAGGGTTTGCCTTCTCTTTCTTACTTTTAACATTTTTTTTCTTTTTTATTCCTTCCTTTCATCTTGTGCTCATCCAACTGAATGGATAACTTAGTGCTATAAGCAAAGTGGGCACAGGATTACGTTATGTTATTTTATGAAAGCATTGAGTTATTTCTTTCTATTCTTTTCAATTTTTTTTATCCTATATTAGACATTAAATTTTATATGATAATATATCATCTTATCAATCCCATTTGGATGTTTCTAAAAGTTACGTAACAATTAGATCTAAAATTTCCCATTATATTTACTTTCTTTTTATGCTCCATCGTAGCAAATGTTAATGAGCTGAAATAAGCTGATCCTTTATTTCACTTCACTTGGAATTTATTACTAATAAATTGCTGCAGCAAGCATTTTATTTCTCATTTGAAATTGCATTTCAAATAATATGATATCCGGTGCGTCCGAAAACGATATTTGTCACTCATGAGACCAGTTGATTTTTTTAGGAATTAATTTCTAATATTTTTAAAATCTCAATAACATTTAAAATTATTTACTAGCTTTATTGTTCATTTAATCGTACTCCTGTTATATTTCATAGTTTTTATGTTTTATAGAATCTCTTTTTTTTCTATAAAATTCAGCTATTTTGCTCGAAGCTTTTTAATGTCTAGACTGTCTAATTTATTTTTATTCGGTTATTATATGTTTAAAATGTTAGCAATTATTTTTGATTTTAGTATTCATAAACGTTAGGGATTCAGGTTATAACACTGTAACGAACACGATTTTTATTTTTACTGTATATTTACATCTTAAATGCATGGAAAATGATAATTATTTTTTATTCCTTAAGCACTCTCTCTATATGCATGAAATTTTCTACTCTGTTATTAGTTAAACAGTATAAAATTCTGTCTAGACACAAATATCTGATAGTTTAAAGAGAACTTCTCAAGAAAATGAAGTTCTTTTCATTTGATATTTTCCTCATTATAATTATGCTTAAATAGCTAAATATAAGTTCACCAAAACATAGTTTTCTTCTTAGGTAAAAAAAACACTACTTTTTTCCAACGAGATAATAATTTCGAAGTAAAAGATGGCTTCCATATCCCAAAATGTGAAGACAATAAATTACAGGAAATAGAACAACAATGTTAGCTTTTATTACAATTCTCCTAAACAATAAAATAAATACGTGTTACTCTAGGTGAAAAAAAGAAAATGTTGAAAAAACATTTGATTTACTCTTTAGATTTCTGGCAATGGAAGATAAAGAAAACACATTTACATTGAACGTAAAATTTAAACAAAGATAGTGGAAAGCATCTCTGTATCCAGTTAGAAAAACCATCGGCCAAAGAAAATATATGAATACTGGTAATATTCTAAAACTAATCAGTGACCAGAAAACAGAAAAGACAGCTGACTGTTGCTGTAGAAGGAAGTTTTTTTTTCATTTAAGGAGTTTTCTTTATATTCAGATTTATATTTTACCTCGCTTTTCTCAAATAGCAACATTATTTATTAATAAATATTCAGTTTCCCAG
>JAOUZG010018917.1:2189086-2207717 GCA_026289955.1 Argiope argentata | reverse complement strand
GTTTTTACCGCACCTGTGGTATTGGGCAGCAGAAAAGATTCAGAATTTTCCACCCTGGTTTCATTATTTATGTATTCGGATTCATGTCGCGTGTCGTTGACAGGTTAGTTTTTACTTGACATTAATAAGAATGAAGTTTTCGTGGATCTAAGTTATGCTCAGGCGTTTTGGTTTTATTTAATGTTACCCAAAAACTTGATATATTATAACATTTTGAAAGAGTTTTTCTCGTGAAATAACTAACAAAATAATTTATGAGTGCTTACTAAATAACTTTACTTTGAGACGAAAGATATATTTTTTTAAAAAAATTGTGTTTTGCGTTTAGAAATTTAAATGAAAATTTAGATCACGGAATAAAATATGCTTATATAATATGCTTTGCAAAATCCATCTTTATTATTAGTTTAGAAATGTTGAAAGTTAGTTTCTCTGTATTTGAAGCCTTCTTGGCTCATTTTTAATTATTATTTGAAATATGAAAAGTTTTATAGCAAACTGTCTTTAGTGTTTTAATTTAGATTACAAAAGTAATTTTAGAACCTTAATCTTTGGATTATCATATGACGAATATCACCTGATAAATAAAAATTATCTGCGCATATGCACTGCTGAAAGGACTTCTATTACTTGCTCAAATATCGTGACGGTAGAACTGTGAAGAACCCGTTGCCAACTTAATCTTGTCATTTGACCATGGTTCAAAATAATGAGGACATTTCTAGATAATTTAGGAGAGATTCGAACTTCTATTTCGAAAAATTATAGTAAAATGCTGTTTTAGGCACGATTCGATCATTTACATTTCATTTTAAAATTTGACGATTATATTGCAACGATAATGTAAGCAAAAATAATATCGTTGCGCAAATAACGCAAGATTTTTTAAATTTTAATTAGAGTTGAGAAAAAATGGTAAAGAAATAAAATAAGTATAATTGAAAGGATTTTTTTTATTTTTCAAACTCTTGTTATAGTTTAGTTATCTTGGACAATCAATCGTTAGATTGCATTTAATACACAGAGTCCTGACGATAAAATTTATATTTACTGAGCATATATGTACCTTTTACTTATCAATTGAAACAAAAATTCAAAACACAATTATAACTGTAGTCACAGTATCGGGTACCAAATTTCATTTTTTTAAATCATTGAGTTTCTACGTTATTCCGTTTACTTCTACATGTAAGCCCCGACGGACAGAAGATAAATTCCTCATTGCTCTCAATTTCACTTAAATCTGCATTTTAGAAGATTTACCTCTATAAAAATTTCATTTAGTTATCTGTTCAGGTTTTATAATTCCCACATTAAAAGATGTTTGTCTACCAGATATAGATAAACCTCATCGCAATGGATTTCATTCAAAACTCAGTAAAGAATTACAAATTTGAAATAGAGGCAAATAGTTTTATTATTTCAAATAAAATTAAACTTAAATCTTACGCTCAAAAAAAAATGTTTTTCATACTTCAGCATTTTGTGCAAAGAATCTGATCTATTGAGAAACTAATATTAAATCCTCATCAGAGCTGGGATTGTTATAGGGTGTTGGGATATATTTAATTTGATGATATGTGGATTAGTATGTAAAGGATTTATTGACAAATAGAGTTTTGTTTGATTTATATTTATTACGCTGAATATAACTAAATAAAAGTTTTACGACGAATTACATTCTGTACTTACTTACTAAGCCATCTATCTTTATCGCCAATGAGTTGCTAAAAAGCCAATAATGGCAAACAACCGACATTATTTTAAAAATTGTGTAAACTAAAACTGCCATCTGCCATTTTGCTGTTTTCGCAGATCATTAAGCGCTTTTTCTGTTCTGATTTCCTGGCTCATCGAAATGGTTAAAATTTGGGATTTGTCTGCGAACAAAAAAGTTGCAGTGACGTATTTCCCAAATTATGGAATTATTCCATCTATAAATCTATAATACCAATAAATAAATTCCATCTATAAATAAAAATATATATTCCTTAAATAAATTATTCCATCTATAAATAACTAAAATTCCATCCATAAATTATTCTATCTATACGACATGAGATGAGTTTATACGTCAAAACGGACAACCATTGCCGGTGTAAGATAACAATGGCAAAGAGTTCTGACCACCTAAGTAAATTGACTCGAGGTGGTTGGCACATAGACGGTCTAACAAGTAAGTACCTTTAATTCGTTATCTGTGACTTAATCAAAATGGTTCTATTATCGAGGAAAAATATAACATTAGCCGTCAAATATATCCAAAAAAGTAAAAATTTTATTAGAGAAGATTATAAATCGATAGTTTTATTAAATCGAAGTTGTTTCATTGAATTGAAACAAAACAGAAGATAAAAAATTATAATATATAATATTTTATATGAAAATAATGTTACAATAACAATATTATACATGAAAATATTTTAATCCTGAATAATTCTGGGTTTTACAATTAGTTTAGCATAAAAGAACCAAAAGTTTTAAAGAAATACGTTTGGAATATACCCTTTTCTAGAAAATTGAAATTTCGAAAATATATTTCTTTGATATTCTCACAAACAGACTTATGCTTGAAGTGGAATACGACATAAATTGGGACGTTTTGAATCTCTATAATACCTACAACATAACGAGACATCAAAGTGAGAATATCTTTCTTGATAAATGTCGTAAGGAAATTCTATAAAAAGGTATATTTATCTTCGAAAGTTTGTTTCAAAAGAAGCAATTTTCACAGAAAACGAAGATATGTTTCTTAAATTTCAGATTTAATCTACGTGATTGAGAATCAAAGTTTCAAAAGATTAGTCACTGAATCTCATATTTAATGAGCATCCATTTATTTCAATTAGTTCATCACATTTTTTTACCTTTAAATGATAAGAAAGAGAAATGTGTGAAAATTCTACCAAGCACTTTGAATCAAAGGAGTGTAAATGACGGTTTAAGAATACTTCTGAAGAATGGTTTGAAAAATACTTTAATCAGAAACAATATTATTATTTTGAAAGTCTTAGTATTTGCTTTTTCACTCTACATCAGCATAAACAGCCTTCATTTTGAAAAATTGGATGTACAAAAAATTAAAATTAAAACTGTAATGTTACAAAAAATTAAAATTAAAACTGCCAAAAATGCATTTTGGGTATTCTGGGATATAATCAAATATTAAAGCACAAAATTCATAATCATTCGAATTTTAATGTTGGTAATTCAGTGTAAATAATTATAATATATCGATTTTGTTTTTAGGGATATTGATTACAGTGTGACATGAATCTACAAACAGAAATGACAAAAACCATGATATATCATCTAATAAAGTGTCGAACCTTCTTTTGCATAGAGAAATACAGCTACTTTATGTGGTATAGACTCAACAAGTTGGACGTCCCCTACAAAAATATTCTGCTCTGATATCTTAATAGACATAGGCAATAGCAAAACTGTTGCCGGTGCCGTATTTTGCGCACGAACCTCCCTCCCTTTAATATTCAGTTTTGTTAATAACAGGCGATCTAGATGGCCAGATTATTTGCTGAAACAGTTCAGAATATTCTTTAATCCAATTGTGAATAATTTTTTCCCAGTGATAGGGCTTATTGTCACCTATAAAAATCCCATCATTATCTGAGTAAATGAATTCCATGAATGACTGCAAGTGCTCTCCAAGTAACCGAACTTAACCATAACCAGTAAATGATAAGTTTAGCTGAACCAAAGATTTCCATTCATTTCATGAAAAAGGATCGAGATGGTCTGGTGGTGAAGTCTCGGCTACAGAATAGGAGGGTGTCAGGTTTGATACCCGATTCCTCCAAAGAACCCTCGTGTAATTGTTTCTCGAGCTCATAAAATCCGTCAGAATCTCACTGATGGGGTGTAAAGTTTGGAGATGGTGTGCTAATTCAGGTACCATCTTCATCATCTGATTGCGTTTCAAAAGTACAAGATCCATCTCAGATATCCCTAATGTAAAACTAAAACGGGACGCAATTATTTTTTTTCTAAAAATAAAAATTTCAAACAAAAAGAGCCCATTTTATTACGTAGCTACCACCAGCTTGCCAGTGCCTTTATCTAAGTGTTGTCTGCGCCATATTTGAACACGGCCGTCAGATCTTACTAACAGAAATCATGGCATATTATCAACCCCATTTCTTCTCCCATCTATGGTCTAAAATATTGGTCACGGACACAGGGTAGGTTCTGCAAGTGTTGTGCTCTTAATAAATACACTCGTGTTGGACTTCTGTTGTTAGAGCTCTTTAAAGCCACATTTCTCTACAGTGTCTAAAATGTTCATCATACATTCTACATTGACTCCTGCTATTATTTCACACAGTGTTGCTAATCTATTAACACTGATAATTCTACACACGCGTTTTTAATTACAGTCATTGAATGCATGCTATCGGTGTATGCATTGCCTATGAATGGAGGTTGTAATTAGGCATTCTTCTCACACTCCTCACACTATGAATCTCTGAATGCTGAATTCCCTGAGGAGATTTGAAAAAAAAAGTATCTCATGCTTCTAACTCTATTCAGCGTTCCACTACCATTCCGCGTTCAAACTCTGTTGATCACTGTCCTGCGTACATAGTCACTTCAAAAATCCTAACAAAGGAATTAGTTGAATACAAATAAACGACCTATTAATATTCTGCCAATTTATACATTTTACATGTCACACTACAGTATGTGTATAGTTGACTTTCCCATACTATTTATCTCATGACTTTTGTGATTTTAATGCATTTTGCATTGTACAGCGTGCTTGAAGCGACATAGCTAATACAAAAATCATTCTGAAGGTTGTGAACGTGTGTGATGCATCTTTTTATATCACTAGGTACACACTCACCATGTTTTTTTTTTTATCTCTACAAATTCCGTCAGATTATTGAATATATCCTGGTTGACCAGCATGATAGAAGATATAATATCCAAGATCAAAACAAGAAACCTAAAGCAGCTTCCTATTAGATAAGGAGGGATTTCTTTCCTTAGATCGAACCCTGAATAAATTTTTATTCTTATCAAAATTCAGTCCACCCATATCAAAATTACGCTGATATATCAAAGCTTATGTCACATTTTTGTTTATACAAAATAAACTTAGCAAAAAATGCAATGAACTGTTATTCAACGAATAAATTTTGTATTGCATAGATATAATTCGATGCATTCTTTAGGTTGAATTTAAAATTGCACTCACGTATTAGACCGTCGATCCTTATCTACAAATTTGAAGGCTTCGCCAATGAGTTGCTAAGCCATCAACACTGGCAAAAAAACCATCATTATTTTCAAAATTGTTCAAACCTTAGCTGTAGTCCGCTGTTTTGTTGGTTTCATTGGCGCTGATGGTTTATCGCCAGATATGAATCCATCGCCACTTAGTTACTAAACTGTTGACGACTGTTGGTGTCGACAGTCTAATACGTAAGTACTTTTAAAATGTATTTTATCAACTTTTTCCTAAGCACCCAACCAACAGTCTGGGAACTTTGGAAGTTTCTTTTTCGGAAGTATAGTGTTTTGAAAAGAAAAAAAAATGCCCATTATACATGTTGTTTGTGGTGCCTTGTGTTAAGGATATCAAAACCATCATCAATATATTTAACATTTCTTTTATCTAATATTAATTATTATTCTAAATGTCAATATATAGAGATTAATCATTTATTATTTACGTTTTACCACCACTGATGTTAAACATATGTGACAAATCTGTTGGAAATCATACTTATTGTGGAACTATTATCTCTATTTATCTCTTATTCAACCATTAGATGAATCATCTACAGACTTTAGTAGATGGACTAACTGTTTTGTAATATCTGTTTATAAAGGTATCAGTTCAAAGAAGCCTGCTATTCGCGAACTTTATAACACGATACGAGACAACATCATGGTGTTGACTCAGAAAGGCTGTGATATGAAATACCTTTGTGGTACAAATATGCCTAATGGATGTAACACAGGATATACAGGGAACGCTTGTGCAGCATGTGGCAAAAGAGAACGCAGAAGTTTTGAAAGGGAAGATTCGTTGTATGAAAGCAGATTACATACTGGACTGTTAAATAGAAATTCCATTCCAATTAAACTGTCCATTAGGCTTTATTTCCTAATGTAATTACCGGAAACTGGCTTGAATCCATGAAATAATGCAAACATTTCTGTGAAACTGTGTATGCGTTTACAATTGGGGAAAATTATGAATAGTTATGAAAGAAATTTAACTTAGAAATGATTATTGCATAGTAATATGGCTCTTTGATTGAAAGCCATGAAACAGTAGTTGTTTTTTTTCAACCCGAATGCGCTAAGTGTAAGTATATAGATATTTTGATTTATATTTATAAATACGGAAGAATAACTAAGAAAAATACTTTGTTGTTGTTGTTGTAACTTATGGCACTTGCCATGGACAAGCCCCCTGCTGATATAGCAGCAGATAGAAAAAGACTTAATTATATATATATATATATAAATGAGATGTGATAAATGTGTGTGTGTGTGTAAAAGAATTCAGTGATGATGATTTTAGTTTGTTTTCAATTTTAAAATATATTCGGAAAATTTATGTATTCTATAAACCAGAAATTCAATATATATCAACTTTAATATAACAATTTTAGGTTGCTTCAATTACCTCAATTGCTTTTATCACATCTTTTGGAGGATTCAAATAATTTTTTAATCACATTTATTGGAGGAACCTTGAAGTATATCCCCCTTTTTTAAGATATATCTCTTCATTGATTGGTATAAACATTTGTGAAGTTTTTAGTATATTTAAGGCTTAAATACGCCAAAATGCATAATAATAATAATTTATAATTGAGTGAGAGAAATCATCATATTCATTGGAAAATGCTTATAATCATTTTTTGCAACCATATTCATGAATTACATTTTAGAAATATAATGATTGCTAAAGATTTTTTTTTATTTTCTGTATATTTACTGTGCAAAAACGCTGAAGGGTAAAAAGATAATAATATGGTATAGTTATATAACGGAAAGAATTCTGAGTTTATACAGATGACATCAACTCCCAAGAGCAATGTCACAGTTAACCGATGGACATTATAGAAGTTGCTAATGCGTAAAGGTTTGATAGGAAATACTAATTTAATGAAAATTGTGATGATAGTGAGGGACCTTGTAAAGACTCGATTATTTTTATCAAATACTAAAATTCAGCATATGGTACATCCATTATATGAGTAATAAATTCAATGAGCATTAGTCTTAAACCCCTCACAGCTAATTGGTAGTAACATAATGGATTCGAAATGACGAAAAGAACATCTGAAATTTCAAATTCTTATCAATGGTTTTTTCTATGTACTAAATAAATGCAATAAAAGTTACACTTCTACACATAAAATTGTTAACGAATCAGATATATAGATTTATAGGATATGAGACGCACCTGAAATACGATATTCAGCTAATATTACATTGGAAAATAACATCTTATCATTAATTATCTTCATCTTTCTTCCTATCAACTTGAATCCAATATATTTGATAGTGATTTCAAATGACTCTCTCTTGTCACTAATTATCTTTGGCTCTTGAACTTATCATTTATCATGTTCGTCCAATCTTAAATTCAGCAGCAAAAGAAGGCCATAGAGATATTACTTTGCCACGCTTCTTAACATTTCGCGCATTACGCATTAGCTAAATCAGTTTATCCCATGGAAAGTGTTTAATTCATTCTTATAAAAACTATATGTATGACTGTCCGAATACAAGTGAATGTGATGTCTGTGAAGCCCAAAGAGCTAGGTAGAATCTAAAATATAGGTATTCCTCAAATTTCGAATGGAATCTGTCAAATAGTTTAACAACCTCTATTCTGTATTTTCGGATGCAGATGATACTAATAACTCATAAAAAAAGATCAATGAAATTTTTTATATTATCTTTTAACCCCAATTATAGTTTCGTATGAAATTTTAGTGGCAATAAATTGGCATAAAATGCTTAGAATATCTATTCTCTTGATAGATTCAGTATATATCTAAGACTTATGACAAAGATATTCTTAAAGATATATCTTTACTGTCGTCAAACAATGCTTTATGTTGAGAAAAGGAACAAGATATTATTTACCCCTTTATCTACTGACGGTACTTATAAGTATCATTTAAATCTGGATTATATGTTCGTAATATGACTGCTTTTGCCGATAGAATTTTAAAAAACACATAGAATGTAACCCAGATAGCAAGAAGTTAATATAATCTAAAAGGAGGAAAGAAAAATATTTAATTAATAATTAAATAATTAAAATATTTCTATTAAATAAATGTTTTCTCTTGTGGTGGTTGGGATTATTCTGCAAGGAAACATAACCTCTGGTGCGGAAATGAAGTTGGACAATTTATGGCAAAATAATTCAGCAGACAAAGGCTTAAAGACAGTTTCGGTAACACCACTCTAGCTGGTTTCAGTTGTTGCTAATAATCTTTTGGAAGCAATATGCAACAATCACAGCTCTTATTAAAAATCTCTTTTGTAAAGTCCATAACATTTGAAGAAGTGCCTCTTAAATTTGTGGGGTAGCTAAAGTAAGACTTAGAGTAACGGTTATTACGTTTCATGTGTTGCTATACTCAGACATTATACATATAAAAGGTGAAATGATTTAAAGGTACACAGATAAGAGAATAGATTGAATCACGCAGCAGATGTCATGGCAGGATCTGAACTCAACTTCAAGGCATCAGAAAAAGCTATCTCTGCGATTAGTGTTAAAAGAGTGGCAACAAATTTTAAATATTTTCTAAATGCCCCGCATAATATGATCCACTCTAACAATTATTATCTTAATATTAATCTATGTAACATATCTCATTATTAAATCTTATTATTCATACTTTTATTAGACATTTTTTTCTCCACCTAGTAGCATGGATATTCATTTATTCCTTGAAAGGTTTGAATTGGATGCGGTAGAGATTTATATTTCTTATTTTTTCTTGCAACACTTAGTGCTAACACTCTTGAATCGACGAAGAGTTTTGAGAAAATAATTAATGCATTTATGGTTATATATTACCGTAAATATGATTACTGCAATGATTATGTATAATTATCGATAATTAATGATAATATCCACAAATTTTTTATTGTTTATGAAAAATCATCCATAATCACGAGTTTATTACACTTTCCTTAATGTATTCGAATTAATGCGATCTGAATTAAAAATTACTTTTCAAAAAATGTAAGGTTCCGAAAAAATAGCACTTTTATCTAATTGATGATGATTTAAATAAAGTTATTTTTAAAATAAATAAACTTGTAATATTCAAATTCAAAAAATTAAAAATAATTAAAGTTTAAAAAATTGTAATATTTAAAAACGCGTAATTGAAGATGAGTGCTTCCAAGAGAATTTTGTAAATACGTCAACGATAACTCATGAATTTTAAATTTGTTTTTCATACTTTGAGATCGCTTTTATTGGAATTACTTTATAGGTGAAATCCTCATAGTAAAATATGCGTGAAACATAAACATATCTTGGAGATGAACTCATTGTGTTTTATGTATATAAAAAAATAATTAGCTTCTTAATCACCTAGTATTGTTTACTGCTTCCTCATATAATATGACATGTGAGGGTATTTGTTTTGAATTTCTTTTCCATGCAGTTGTCAAGGATAGAATCCTCGATCAACAAGTGCTACTAGGTTTACATCGCAAAGAAGAATAGTTGATAATGGAAAATAATCTGTTAGGTTTTATTAGATAATAAAACCTAACAGATTATTTTGTAAAATACTGTAAAATACCTATCATTTATATTATATTTAAAAGAATTCTAGTTATTTTATTGTTGAAAGAAGATGAACTAAAAAACATTAATTAACTTTCTCTAAAGCTGCATGCATATACACATGTCGTAATTAGGTTGCTTGTAGGGGGTGTGACTCCAATTATTGTGACATGTTAGAAAAATAATTGTATTTACTTTTAAACTTAAGAAATTAAACAATTGATTTTGACTACAATCTTCACTTAGGCGATTGCATCGATTTTTTAAAGAAAAAAGATAAAATACTTTTTTTTGAAGCATCACACTTTGTAGATAAATGGATAATGGGCTGCGCGCCAGTTACGACACACACAGCCCCGACGGAGGCTGTAGTTTGTAAATTCATATTGATCTATGATTTATGAGAGGCATTTCCTATACGTACTTTCAAAAGCATTTCCCAATTTAGAAGCTTATAATCATATTATGGCTAATAAATAAAACTAAAATGATTATGTGCTTGTATGTGAGATAATTCACATCTTTCAAAACCTTTACACTATTGATTTTTATAGCAATTATGTTGATTGAATTGAAAATTTCATTAAATAATGAATAAAGTTTTTGTATTGCTTATCTAACTTTAATCCAATTTCGTTTCTTGCGTTATTGATTTTGACTAAATTTTAAAAAAATCTTGCATTTAATATTATCCTTATTTTTTAATTGCATTTTCGAGTTTTTTAAATATTTATTACTTTATAAAATAATCTTAAACAAATAATTAACCTTATTAATATTTAATATATCATATTAAAATTGGCTAAAATTAATAAATTCATAGTGCGGTTTAGTTCAATTCTATCGGAATTTCGCTGCTTTCATTACATAAACTATTATATATACATTGCTGGTGACCTGACATAGAGGAAGCGCGTCTTCCTCATGGTCTGGGCATCTCGGGTTCGAATCTCGGTTAGTGTATGGTTGTTCTTCTGTGTACTATCTGTGAGTTGTGCGAATGTACCCCCTTGTAAAAAGGGACTGTGAAAGCGAATGTGTGCGTGTTCTCGTCATATGAGCTAGAAGTCAGACTTCTGCCCTCGAGTGCTCAAGCGTCTGTGCCTTCAGAATCTACTGCACCCCTTTCTTTCCGTTGTAAAGCAGACACGAGATCATCATCATTATATACATATATAAAAATTAAATCAGCATTCAAACAACTGAAAAGACTTAATTGCTAATTGAAATTAAAAATTATATAAAACAATTCTTCTCAGATAACTAAAGAGGATTTTGTAAGGTATTAAATTAATTGAGATAAAGAAATATTTGTAAAAACATGAGAAGTTGAACGATTTAAAATTTTTATCTCATTTATTTCACTTTTTTTCTTCTAAAATTGTTTCTTTAAAGACGTAAAATATGCAAAGTAAAATATTTGTAAATTTTTTTTACTACTGCGTTTTGAAGCGAAGTATTTATGAAAATGACTTTTGAAAGAAAAAAAAAGATTAAAATTTCCTAAAATTCCTTTAGACAGAATATCAATAACGAAAATGTTTCTTTTTTTCCATTGAGTTCCAAGCCAAACATTGGGACAGCACTTCAATTTCGAAACTTTTCAGACTAAGAGCTTTTTCTCGTTTCTTCTGGCGTATTCAAGGTGCCTCCTGTGACCGTTTATAATAGCATTGCTATTTTGATAAAAAAAAATAAGAAGAAGAAAATGATATAACAATCGAAGAAAGATACAAATTTCGCTGAAAAAAATCGATCACCTCCTTTTTATATGATTTAATTTATTTATTGTTGAGAGATAGCTCTCACTCACTTATGAAAGTTAAAAAATAATATAGGATTTGTGCTGTTAGTTATTTAAGTTAGTTACTTATGATTTTCTGTATAATATCCCTTTTTATACCATTTATGTGATTTTGAATTTGGCTCTATACTATATAAATTAGAATTAATACTGATTCAAAATCCCACTTTTTTAACAGTCATCATTTTACTTCCATGCGAAAGGCCGTTATAACCTGATTGGTAGGGCGATAGATTCGTATTCCTTGAAGTGTGAGCTCGAACCCCACCTGCCGAAAACTCTCTCTCTGTGTGTATGGCGACTAGTGCCCATAAAAATCTGCCGTGCAGACAACTCGATAAAATACCATTGGGAATACCGTATCAGAGGTCACTGACTCAGGTATAAATTACCATCTGTGGTTGGGTGAATGGAATGTGTGAATGAAGTCCGCTCCTTAAAAAGGATTGGTGACGCATGAGTAGATAAATCGTAATTTTTGACCTAGATGGTACACCTGAAATAAGACAGGCTTCCTAGGCTTAAAATCGCTGATTTCTTTAGTACCTGACAAAAGCCATAAGAAACAACAACTACAATGTAAAAGTATTTTGATTAAATTGAATGTCAATTAAGTAAATCGCCCATTCACTTGATTTTGATTAAATATCTAATTAGATATTTTCTATAAAGCTATATTTCTGCTATTATTATTTAATAGCAGAAAAATAGCTTTATTATTGCCTAATCATTTTTATAAACAACTTTATTATCAATTTTATTTATTAAATTCTTCCATTGGGCATATGTATCTTGTTGATTTTTAGAGACAAGTTGAATTATATGAAATTAATGATGACTTTATATAAAAAAGACTTTTTAAAAACTACCGATTTGTGAAGTTTCCAGGTTTTCACTTCTTCTTTTAACGAAGTAAAAGTTGTTAAAAAAGTTTTTATAAATCAAATTTACTAGATTTTCAGTACTTTCAATTGGATTAATAAATTAAAATGTCTACAAAAAGTGAGTTAATTGTAGGGAAAAATTTAAATAAATGTTTCAAAAAAAATCTGTATCATGGAACCATGCAAAAAAAATCCGAATACCTATTGTCATGAAACATTAGTTTCCACCTGCTAAGTTCGTAAAATTGCCTGGTTTGCTTGTAGTGTGTGCAGAGTGTGAAAATAATCCTTCGTCCTCATTAACAAACGTCGATGAATTTTAATAAACGTGAAGACAGGGACTGTACAAAAATGGCAAATGTACACAGGCAAGCCGAATACAGGCCACACACATAAGCACCCTACAACAACAGATTGTTCACAAATATTAAACGGTAGTAATAAAAAGCACTGCACTTAGTACGACCAGGCAAGATTCATCAGTTCAGGAGAAGGGATCTTCGTAGCTTCCCTCTAAAGTCTTCAATTCTCCATTCCTCGCATTAGCTGTGTCGAACTGCCGGCGCACTACAACAAGAAGGGCTACTCTTCACATGATTCGAAGCTCGTTCCACTATTACACCAGGACTCAGCACCCCGCTCAATTCAGCAATCGCTGGAGTTCCACGTAACTCTAGTTCTTCTTAATCCTCTCGACAACTCAATACCTGTTTACGGTCATACTTCATACTGTCGTCCTTTTATATTTCCCGAGAGGCGGACCGAGAAGGTTCTGGAACAATCAGGCTTATCTCGATTCCTGTTGACTGATGCCGAAAATTCTCGAAATTTCCAGTATCATCTATTTTGTCGCCAAAGTCTTCAAGCTCTGAGATCACTGAAGCGACACCCAATAGAGTTGAGAGCAAAGTAGTCTTTCCAGTGATTAAAATAATCTTGCTGGAAAGCTAAATTACAGGTTTCTAACTATATTTTAACAAATAAAGTCCTTGCCGTTGTATGAATGTAAGCAAAAAATTTCGTTCTATATAGAAACTGTTTTATGAATGAAGTATGTATTTTCAAACAGCATGGATGAACATCTAATCACCTTCCAGTTTTTTTCCTCATTAAAACTTTTATTCAGCAGCCACATTAAAATTTGCATGAAATCTTCGTTTTTATTTTTGTAATTATTGTAGCACTTTGGTTTAACAATGTTACTATTATGTAACTAAAACATGTTTATGATCGTAAACATTTAAGTACAAAATAAGTATGAGCTTAAATTCAAATGTGCAGTCTCTTCTTAATGAGACAAACCAGAAGAGCTGATATAATCATCAATCTATTTCAGTATTAAAGGTAAGACTGTATAAATTTTTGTCTGATGTTAATATTTAAAGAAAAAATACCAATTTTTCAGTCAAGTTAATATAATTTGAATATGGTATCCTTAATGTGATTATCGCCATTTTGCTTACATGCTATCAATTAATAAATAAAGTAAAGGTTTGTAACTTGCGAAATGTTATTTTACACGAAGTTATTGACTTATCAAGACAATTTATTTATAATCTTTGAAATTATGATAGGGTGATTTTTAATGCATGCAAATATTTTGCTAGGATTGTTCGTTTTTTCCCCTTCATAATCATAACTATGTCTTATAACTTTTCTCGTTTCTTTCTAGCGATGTATACAAAGGCGAAATTTTGTATTCGATATTTTTTTAATTATTATAAAATTATACTAGTTTAAAAGGTTTACTAGCAGCTTGTTCAGTATATTTGATTGAAGTTATACATTCGGATTATAAAAATATATTTCTAACTAATAAGAAAGAAATAATAAATTATTTGGATTATTAATTTAATTATTTAAATTATTTTTTTTCTAATTAAATAAAATAATCTTTGCTTGAATTCTGGATTATTACTCGGAAGATCAACCTTATGTTTGGGAGTACAAGTACATTTTTTTAAAGTAAAGAATAAAAGTTTTTTTTTTGGATATTTCTATAAACTGTATATAATTAGACAGTTCTGAATCTGTTTGCCATCCTTTTTAGCTATTATTCCTATATTATTTCTTAATATGTATATTTTGATGATGCAACTAAAAAGTAATGAGCAATGATTTGATCTGTAAGTACGAATACATTCAGTAGTATGACTACATTTATATAATAATCATATCAAAATTTTACCTGCTTGCCAAACTATCTGAGCAAGATGAATGAACGACTCAGTGCCAATGTAGCAGTGAGAACAGCGATTTAATCCTGATTGTCGATCCCAAGACCACGATAAAAACCCTGCCATAAAAATATTCCCGTCATTGGAATGGAAGTAATTCAACTCCATAACATTTGTTGAACTGGCAAGAAAGCCAGAGCCAACTAACGAAACAGAGTTGTCTAATATCTGTCATCTCTCCGTTAGGAACTATAATATTACAAATAAAAGGTTAGTGAGTATTAATATAATCAACAAAAGGCGAATTATCATTATTTGACTAGATTTTAATGCAAATAATAGAAATCGTAGAGTAATTAAATTTAAAATGCAAACTAAAACTTAAGAAAGTACCACAATAATTTTTTTGATGAAAAAGTTAAAAAATTTTTAATTTAATTATTTCTGAATTTATTTAAC
Organism: Argiope argentata; assembly: GCA_026289955.1. Taxonomy (NCBI): domain Eukaryota; kingdom Metazoa; phylum Arthropoda; class Arachnida; order Araneae; family Araneidae; genus Argiope; species Argiope argentata. The sequence continues at coordinate 2,192,582 of JAOUZG010018917.1, read as the reverse complement.
CATCACAGACAAATAGGTATTCTTATCACTATTAAAAGAGAAAATCATCACTCTATTAAAAATTCATAAACTTATCTGCACCATCTGCCTTCATTCAGTCATTATAAATATTTCAGCTATTTTAAATTTTCTATTTTTTTTAAGTAATGCACTCACAATTTTTAGTTAAGAAATGATAGAAACTAAACTAATGAATTATTTTAAATAAAAATAAAATAATGTAGTTATCAAAAATACAAAATAATAATTTATTTTATACATTTCGAATAGTTAGTAAAATTATAATCTTTAAATAATAAAGAACAATTTTTTAAAAAAATCATAAAACAAAATGAATAAACAAATAGAAAAGAATTTTTAATGCATAACTATCTTTATAACTAAAATAAATTTTCATCGGACGTTTATTTCATTTGAAATGAATCACAAAAAAATTGACTAAATGGATGTAAAGTTTGTGCTTAATTGAAATGACTTATTCAAAAATTTAAATAGCAATTCGGTTCTTTATTCTTTTATAAGGATTATTTTACATATTTTAACATTAAGGAATATTTTACTTTTTTTGTACATGTTGTTATATTCTACAGGGTTTTTTAGCTAAATATTCCAATCACTATATTAAAACAAATAAAAATACTATAAAGGAATATTAATTCTATAAAATAAATTTATTAATAAGAAAAATGTAATATTCAATTTTTTTTATCAAACACTATTCTACTTTTTTTCAAAAGAAATGATATTTTGGAATTAAATAAATGACGCATAAAAAATTAAAGTAGAAGAAACTATCTGTTAAAAGATAAAAGGACTTATATGACAGAAATGCAAATGGAATTATTTGGTACGTATTTTCATTTCTAATAAATTCCTCTTCTTTTTTAATACATTTATTTGTCAGTATACATCTAAATATATCTTATATTTCTAAGCTATTGAAACATTTATTAAAAACGAAACTGAAATAAGTTTTATTCTCGAAATTTGTATAAATTTTGGGGCAAATAATTTATTAAAGAAAAAAAAGATACATTTTAGTGAAAAGAAACATTTATGGATAAAATATTGCAAATTACATAAATACACTATAAAAACACTTTTTACTTAGAATGATTAGACATTAATCATATTGCTGGAATCTGCTGAATCTTTGGTGAAATTAGATTTTCAACACGGAGCATTCTGCTGTCGTAGCTAGGATACTGATAAATTGAGCTTTTGAAAATTTTTATTTAAAAGTTTATATTTTTTTCATTAAAATGTAATTTTTATATTAAAAATTATTTTTCTGAAGAAAATATCGAATATAAAATCACTTCATGAAATTTCATTCATTTCATAGTGATAATTATTTAATTTTGAAATTTAATGTCCTTCTTATTCCTGATATTTTAAAAATCATTTGTTTTCAGGGAATTTATATATTTTGTAAAAAATAGTAAGAATCGAAAGAAACACTATTTCTGCCATAAATTTAAAAGTACGTGTAACCTTTGGTTGACAGGAATATTTTTACAAATAAAAAATGATTTGTAAATCAATAATGCATAAGATTGTTCTCTTATGAAACTATTTAATTTAAGTATAAACAGATAATTGTTCGAAAGGTATCTGCCATTTTAGCAACTTATATAAGTTTCAAAATGAATATTTAATCGAGTCCAATATTTAGATTTCCTTCTAATACGTAGAAAATTTCTTAGGTTTTCTCACTTTAGAATATAACTTGTGTATTATTTAAGTTTTTAAAATAAAAGTCGTCAAAAATACTTCAGTAGCTGATTATTTGAATAGGAAATCGTCGACATATTTTTAGAACATTAAAGATAATTGTAATAAAACTCCATGAGCTTGCCTTAAGTTATTATAGATTAGTCATGTCAGGTGACTGGCCTATCTAAAGATAATTTTCGTTATATTTAATTTCAAAATAGTCATTTTTTTTTAATAATTTCCTGTAGAGGAATTCGCTGGTTATCTGCCACCATGACCCGTGTTACTTTAACAGATTTAGTTATATTCTGTTAATCGAGCGCATTAATTTTCTAATAGAAGACAACTCCATAAAGTTATAGAGTTATTAAAAACGTAAAAGTGCAGTTCCTCTGCCTTTCCCACCCTCATAATTTCTCTCTCTCTTTTTTTTATTATCTTTTAAAACTACACAGCTATTAAACCGAGACCTTCTGCTTAAACTTTCGCCAATAAAACAATAACATGTTATTAAGTATTAGTTGAAACATTGAAATAAATTTGAATTTCTGGGTAATAATGTAATTCATTTTTGTAAATCAAATCAAAAATATTTATTTATTTATTTATTTTTAATTTGAAAATTTCGCACTTTTGAAAATTTGCAAAATGATATCAGGCAAAAGATATTTAATATAAAAACTTTAAAACATAGTAAAATTCAATTTTGTGCGATAAATTATTAAAAGTCATTGAGGGAAAAACATTACGATGGTTACCTTTTCAGTATTTAAAATTATAATTAAAATTTAGAAACATTCCCTCCGAGGTGCATTCATACTCTCCAAGGTTTACAAGTGTGAAGTTTAATACACATAGATCGAAGTGTGTCGCTTCTAGAGAGGTATAGTTCAGTAATTTTCAGTTCATTTACAGACTATAGAGGTATTTAATTTCTATCGAAACTACTTCGGTATTAAATAAAAACTTTCTTCTTTAGCTTTCAACAATGTTAGAAAATCACGCTATTAAGTATTTGATAAAACAATGAAAAAAATTCCTATTTCAGAGTTTGTCATCATTTATTGCTCAAAATCATATACACTGAAGTGACAAAAGTCATGGGATAGCAATATGCAGATATACAGATGGCAGTAGTATCGCAGCGAAAAAGTATACATGCGCAGTTCGTTTTCCAGAGATTTCATTTGTGTTCAAGTTATTCATGTGAACAGGTTTTTCGTGATTTATGGCGGCACGACGAGAATTAACAGACTTTGAAGGTGGAATGTTAGTTGGAGCTAGACGCAGGGGTCATTTCATTGCAGATATCGTTAGTGAATTCGACATTCCGAGATCCACAGTATCAAGAGTGGGCCAAGAGTATGAAATTTCAGGCATCCCATCCCATCATGGACAGCGCAGTGGGCGACCACCTGCACTTAACGACCGAGACCGCCGACGTCTGTGTAGAATGGTCAATGTTAATAGACACGCAACACTTCGTCAAGTAACTGCAGGAATCAATGTGGGACGTACGAGGGACGTGTCCGATAGGACTGTGCGGCGAAATTTGTCTTCCTTGGGCTATGACAGCAAAAGACCGACTCGAGTGCCTTTACTGACAGCACGACATCGCCTGCAGCGATTCTCCTGGGCTCGTGAGCATATCGACTGGTCCCTAGACCAGTGGAAAACCGTGGCGTGGTCAAATGAGTCACGATTTCAGTTGTTACGAGCTGATGGTAGAGTTCGAGTGTGGCGAGTGTATATATATATATATATATATATATATATATAT
>JAOUZG010018917.1:2160922-2188986 GCA_026289955.1 Argiope argentata | reverse complement strand
ATATTGATTTAAAATGTATTATTACTTCAAAATTCGGATAAATGTTTCATTTATTTGAACTATAATTGAAATTTTTAAATTGCCACTCCAAGAGGTCCATTTTCTATCTCCAGGGTATATATATGGGCCAAATTTGTTGGCTGTGAGTCAAATAGTCTGACCTGTAGAGTACCAACACACTTTTATGCACACACAGACACTGCATTTTAATAATTAACTCACTGAACTTAAGTTAATTAGGGTACATAAATTTGTTTACTTAATATTGATTTTCCTAATATTCTATCTTATTTTAGGATATCTCTAAAAATTAATTTTATCCAAAAATTCCAAAATATGTTTGTCCAATATTTAATATTTGTTAATAGATTTTCTTTCCTGCTTATTATTAACCATTATTGGAGATATGGGCTATCTCAGATGGACTTTCAATCAGCCCTCTTTGATTTTTAGGTCAATCGAATAGATTGACTCTGTAGCTTCCTGTTTTGTGACTTTCAATACACGTGAACTTTATCATCAGTTCAGCGGATGATTTTTAAAAATATTTCAGCAATTTTTAACGCTACATCATTGAGACAGAATTTCGATTTCATACAAGACATAGCAGTGTCTCTAAAACTTAATGCTCGAAACATCATCCTTATTACTGATATTCGTTATGAAGAAGAGTTCCAAAGGCTTTTAAATGAAGCGAGAAGTAATTTTAGTTATGATGATAATTATACAAATAATTTTTTGATGGAAATTCATACTTGTCTGATTTTGATATGTCTGTTAAAATATAAATATTTTTTTAGTTAAAATGTATTTTTAAAAATTTCTAAAATGCCTTAATATTCCAAAAGAAATATTTACTTAATTTTTAGGCTAATTCTCGTATTAGTACTTAATTTTTATGTTTAAATTGCTTTCGAAAACCTTGCTACGAATGTTTAGAAATTCCTTATAAAAGATGCCGAAAAAAGAGAGTCAATTTTTTTCCTAAGGAGTCATATATTTATTTTTCATATAATTGTTAAATCCATGTTTTTTCCTTGTATTGTTTTTTGTTTCCATTATGTTTTTCTTTGTTTACTGAAAAACTAAATAGAATTTAAAAGTAAAACGAAGTATGTTCTTTCAAAAATATTATTTGTTGTAACTTGTAATTTTAAAAGAAAAATGTTCGTTCAAGATCAACTAATTTTTTCCAAAGATGATATATTTCCCAAAAAATTTCAAAATATATTTATATATCAAGAACACTATTTTTAGAATATATTGGCTGATTTTTATACTAAAGCCTCCATCAAAAAATTTAATTTGAGTGTGAAAAAGTGCGATCTCGTAGGCTACATATTCCCTCTTAAGGCTTAGAACTTATTTTGAATAAAAATATATTAGAAAAACTCCACAGATACGTTTAAAAACGCCAGTTTTTCTCATATGTGCTCTTCTCAAAGCTTGTCAGCATTGACAACGGGATATAAGTAACCCTTGCCAATTTTTCATTACTATCCCTCAGATGAGAGTTAACCCTATGATCCAGCCCCACATTCAGAGCTTCCTCTGCAACTGACAGTTCATGTACTAGATGTCATGGTGGAACTCTCATTTCCACAAAGGACTGCCTCTTTCATCTATTCTTGCGGTTAGACGGAGGAAGCGTTTTCACCTCCCCTACAGAATGGAGCCTCAGACAAGATGATACCGAAAAATATTCTTCCAGACACGAGCAATTTATTTATTTGGACTGGTACAGCATGTTCCTGACAGAACAGATATTAACTAACAATACTAAGTTTTGGATTTTCGCTCTTGTGCATTATAGAATAAGTACTGATCTTAAATCCAGAGTTTTCGGAATCTAGATGTTATTAGTAAAACGTTGAACTATTCTGCATTTTTGTTGTAATAAATGCATTTACCAGATATGAATAAATTTTATATAACAAAAAAGTTTTCAAAACTAGTTTTATACTGTTGTTTACCGAGAAAAAATATAAGGATAAATATTCAAAGCAGAATATACTTTCTTACTTAAATAATAGTTAAAGATTTATTAATATAACTAGCTTTTCATTCTTAAAATGGTTTTTAGGGAGACGGCCAACTCCATCAAACACTATTGAATTATTCATTTAATATTATTAATTAATATTAAATAATAATAATTAATTATTTCTATTAAAATTTAAATACGTTTAATATCTTTCTTAAAACGTAATGTAAATTTAAAAAAATAAAGAAACCGTTAATATTTCATTATCATCCTAGATAAATTTCCTTGGAATAAAATTGTGTATTATTTCGTAATACCAATCAAATATTAATTTTTTAAAATTTATACGCATGCTTTGATTTTTGATAAGAATTTTGTATTTGATCTAATATTGAATTTAAATATCTAAAAAAAACATAAAATAAATATTGTGTTAACTTTCAATATTTAGTTAGTATGATCATTATCAATTTTTTTTAATATCTTGAGAAAAAAACACATTTGGAAAATTTGGTAGCTGGTGTGCAGAATTGTTCTTAATACTCTCAACTAAATCCTTCAAAAGGATGCTGGTATCAACTTTATCATGCATGTATACGTAATAATTGCAAAATGAAAAAGTTAAATAAATTAAATTTGTTATGTGATTGTCTTACAAAAAAATAGTAAATTTGTTTTAAAAAGTTGAATTGAATCATTCAAAAGTCGAATACTCGGTTTTTTAAAGAATATATAACAAGGAATAAAAACCTCATGTGCGAGAATCTAAAAAAAATCCTGCACTGTTGGTGTTCATGATCTTTTACCAAATTTCACAATATTCATGCGAAAAGATTTAATAAGAGGTAAATATTTTACTAACTCTTTACAGCATGAATTAATTAGACGTCGAAAAAATTGTTTCACATTAGAAATAGCTTTATTTAATTATCAATAAAACATATTAAAAATAATGGAAAAGTTTTTTTTACGGAACCATATATGGGTTCGTATGCACTAAGACAGAAAATTAAAATCACTATTTTTAGCAAGCAGAATTGCTTGCAGCGAAAAATGATTTACTCATTTGTATTTAAGATACTTAAATAAAACTTTTCGCTGGAAAATAAAATACGTAATTTATGAGATTTTACTTAATAGGGACTTTGTAATGTTTATTTATTCTATTTTGGTAATCTGAAAGGAAGTTGTAATTATATAATTTATTTTCTGATGCAAAATGTACCAAAAAATAATTTCAAGGCATTTCAACGATATTTAGCAAGCAATATAGATTAAAAATTTGGTTATGCTTCAAATTCATGAGAACCAAATTAATGCTAATAATTAGAGGTGATATTTAATTATAACGAAACTCAATTTTGTGGAAAATAAATAAATAAAGTAAATTATTAAAGTAACTTAATCTGAATTAAACTTTAATATTTAATCATTTGCTCAAATGTGAATTGTATTTCCGATCTGATTAAATGTCATTTTAAAATTTTTAACTTTTCTTTCCTTGTAATGACAAATTATTCATAACCACTATTAAGTTCAGTAGTCCAATCGAAACTAATAACTAAAACTGAAACAATTAAGGATCCACTAACAGAAAATGACGCAATAGCAAACATGAAAATCAAAAATATTGACAGAAAGTATTATCAATACATTCTAACTGGCCTTGAGAAGTGAGGATCAGCATAAAATTGCAGCCTCAGCTCATCTTCCTTTGTTAATAACCCGAATCCATTTGTAAATAGAATAGAAAGATTTTGAACCCATAACTAATCTTTATTCATGTTTAGCTTTATTCACACCTAGAAAAATCAGTAAATTTACATATTAAAATTAATCTCGTCAATTCACCTAAACAAAAACTGGGATTTGCGTTGCTGATAAGTACTAATGGGTGAGGATATTTCTCCCCTTTAGTTACAGATGGAGGTGGTCATTAATTAAGAAATTATCGTTTTTTAGGCGTCTTTAAACACTTAAACTAATTTATTGAGATAAAAGTTTCGAAACAATACTGAACAAAAAAAAATCAAGTTTAAATCTTCCCACTATTAAGGCATCCATAATAAGAACTGTCGTTTTAAAACTAAGTATTCACTCTACTTTGCCCTTTACTGCCTTAACTTCAACAAGAATTAATCAAAATAAAGTAAATTTCGTAACGAAATGTAGTATTTGCGAAAGTTTCCAAATCTTCAGGTAGAATCTCTTAGGAGCCATTTACGCAAAAGAAATCAGGAGCAATCATTTTTAGCACCAAAGACTGGGGAGCCATTTCTCCAGCCAAATATCAAGAGGGCTTTTCATCTTCCAGGATAATGTCATTTATATATCTTAAGTTTGGTGAAAATCCGTGTTACTTATACTTTTGGGTCAGGATATTATTAGAGATATGAATGGGAAATAGAATTCGCTGTGTTAGTTTTAAATCTGATTGGGATTGGGAAATTTAGGGGATGCATTTAATTTTATTATTTAAGTTTCGAATGTGTCAATGGGTTAATATCATACTCTGCATGCATCAGTTGAAGCTAAATCTATAACGCGTTAAAAAGGATTTTAAACATTCTTGTCATCAATTATGACTTTTATTGAAAAATCTTTTAGAAATTATTTTCTTACTGGAGAATAAATATTTTGCCTAATGACTTTTCCCTACAGCATGAACTAATGTAGATTCCTCAAATCGAAAACAATTAAGTTTTGCGTTGTTCGAAGAATTAGCCCAGTGATGTATCCGACTATCCTACAGGTAATTTTCAAACTTTTGTTTCATACAGAAATGTATAATATTTAGATTTCCAAAGAGTTACAAAAAGTATTGCAAAATTAACCCTTTGTTAGTCACAATGTATACAATTTTCGCGTTACTTGTAGGATTTTGCTAAATACCTGTATGGAAAATTCCTATGGAAGTATGATAAATGAAAATTGTGAAGTGAATTGAGTCTTTTTACGGAATCTATCGTGTGATCCTTTGCGACAATTTTGCCCCTATGTTAATAGTATCCTTCTAACAATTATACAACTTCCTCTACACTTTATATTAGCAGATGGAAAGGAAACTATCTACAAAAGTCTATTATAAATCTCATGTTGCTCTACTAAAAACAAAAACATGTATATATTCTTGAAATTTTCCCTAAATAGTCGCAAACTTCAAAATTGATGTTCTATATAAAATCAATTTTTTTTTTACTTTTTCGTATATTTTATATATTTATCAGCAAAAAATTGGAAATTAAGATTTTAACGAATTCTTTTGATTTAGACACCATGAATTGTAAAAACTCATTGTTGGAAAATGTCTATTTGTACGTCTATTGCAGATACACCTCAAAACGGCTTTAAGCTGGACAGTTGAAATTCGGTATGCGGTCTATACAATACATTTCGAGATTTATTTTAAATTCTGAGCAAAATTTATTCTGTAGAACTTCATCCTTTCTTTTTTCCGAATATACTTTAATATTATAGCTACAAAATGTTGGGGACTAGATAAATTAAATACGGTAGACAGATTTGACATCTTTTATATCGATAGAATTTTGAGCAAAACCGAACATAGGGTTGACCATTAGTCAGTCAGTTCTTCAGAAATATGTAAACGTGGTAACTCAAAAAATCAGAAAATTGGAATTTCGTACCTAATTTTGTAACTGTAAATGTAGTTTTATGTTAAATTTGTGTTACAATCGGCTGGAATAACATGCTTGAAATTTAAATTTCCTTTTTACTTACTTTTTAAAGCAGGCCCAGGATTAATAGCTAGAACACTCACCAAGAATTGCACGATAAAGTGAATAAAAATGCTAAATACAGGTTAAAAGCTTATTTTTCGTAACTGCTGTGCGTCAATGCCATGCAAGGCGTTCTCTACCAAAATAGGTTTATTGGAGACTATGCAAGAAAGTTTTGGGGAGGCTACTCTTACTGGCAGTGATGACGTGTCCGCTTTACAACGGAAGGGTGCATGTTGTAGCTTCTGAGGGTGCGGAACCTAGAACACCCGAGGGCAGAAGTCTGATTTCTAGCTCAAATGAAGATGACACACAATCATCACATTCTCTTTTTCTAGAGGGGTACATTCACTCACCTCACATCTAGAATACAGAACAACTATGCCCTAACCGGGACTCGAACCCAGGACACCGAGATTGCGAAGAAGACGAACTACCTCTGTGCTTGGAGGCCAAAATTCTTACTAGTTTAAACAGAAATTGCATTTTATATTATTCAAATGTACGCCTTGTTAACTTTTGAAAAATTTCAGCTTTTCGTTCTCAAACACCATTGCTCAAATGCTAAGAAACGTTAAGACACAAGGGGGGAATTTGAGAGATTATATTAATATATTCGTCTGCCATGTATTATTCAATTAAGTAGCGCAGTTTCCTAGAGCATAATAACGGTGTCTGCCTTCCTAATTGAGATGATAGCATTAGTGTTACTCATTATCTACATACGAGATTTGTACCAATGTGAGGACTTGAATGTCAATGAGCAACCGGAATTCTAAATGAATATTACACCTGGAAGAAAGTATCTTCGGTAAATTGGTTCTCTTTTAATATCGTTTTAAATGTGAAGATCAGATGTCACAATTTATGTAATAGTTACTACCAGAAACATCCATATTTGAGAATTATTTTATCTTGTCTAACGATTGTTTTTAAATTCCTATTATTATGTCACATTCTCCCTATATATATATATATATCTTCTTAAAATTGTTAATCATTAATAAAATGCTTTTTATTCATCCACTTATGTTCAAATAAACTTTTTAAGATTTGTTGTGGATAACATTCGATGTTAATACAATTTTTTCAGATATTAATTAATTCATTTTTGTTAACAAACTCTTTCTGTCCGCCTTTGGTAACCAGTCGGTTCGCCAGTATTAATGCCCCCTAAAATTTTCATATAATATTTTATGTAGCTGAGTTTCATAACAATTTTTCACCAAAATATTTTTAAACCTAACAAATTTTGATAGTCATATAAATCATTTGTAGTATTATTTAGCATTATTTTCTTCTGATGTTATATTCATTGTACTACTCATCTTTCTCTTTCTGTCCGTACAATGATTGTCCCGGAATTGCTATTTTACTTTAATGGTAGAGGGAAAGGTCTAAAATTCTACGTTTTTATAGAATGAGATTCAAATTTTAATAAATGTAAACACACTAAACAAATAAGACACAATTGGTTTTCAAGAGATGCGAAAGTTTAAAAACAGCTTGGAAAATGCCGCGCACAGAGAAAATAATGGTGACACACACACACACCCTTCTTTTTTCCTTTTTTTTCTATTTTGAGCAGGCATAGATTGAATATCCATACAGACTAATAATAAAAGCAACTATTTTCTTTCTTTTTTTGAACATCCCGTTATCTATGAATGAAAACCAACTGACTTCGCGCATTTCTTTCTAAACAAATCATAATTTATTACTTCCTGCTTTCTTACTCAGTTGGGAGGGAGGAAAGAAATGATTTTTGGCGGAAAAATAAGAAAAGGGTCGTTTTAACCTATTTTCCTCGCAGTTTTTTTCATTTTTTCTCTCCATAAGAACCATCCTCGTGTCTGAACGAAAATATTTTTTAAAAAATCAGCCGAATCGGTCAAGCCGTTCTCCAGTTTTGCGCTTAGCAACGCATTTCGAGAACCATTTTTATAAATATAGATTAATTCACTAACTTTCTCTCCAAAAATTTTCATTTTCCCACTGCCAAATAAGTAACGAATTCAGATTGTTTTTCCACCACGCTAATTATGTTAGGCTTAACATATTCTCGGCCAGTTATTTCCAATGATTATGTTTATTTTCCTAGCGTTTGATCATTTAAAATTAAACAATGTTAAGTAATCGATTTTTTGAATTCATTTTGAAGTACTATCAAATTAAAGTAATGCAAAATAAATTAAATTAAAAATTTCTAATTTGTATTGCGTTACTCAACTGGCGTAGAAAATGCACACATTTTGTGTTGCCTCAATTGGCTCTGAAAATTTAATGTAAGTATAATTTTTTATCAATTATTTATAGTTACTGTAATTATTTGACAGAGATAGCTTGTTTGGTAGGGTGTTGGACTCGCATCCCTTGGGTTGCGTGTTCAAACCCGCTAGTTAAAGTCTCTGTATGTATATGTGTGATGGACGTCACATCTCTTGTGGTCACAAAGTCCTCCATATCGAGAGTGATACCACTGTGGGTAATATGTCAGGAGTTATCATTCTCTTTTCTAGATCTAAATTATGATCGGTGGATTAATGAATGTCCGCCCTGTAAAAAGGGTTTGTGACGTGTGTGAACTAGAAGTCAGGTTTCTGCCCTTGTGTGCTTAGGGCCCCATCCCCTTAGAAAATATTGCACCCCTCCTTTCATTATAAAGTAGAATACAAGAACAAAAATTGTATATATTTAATAATAAGTAACTACAACAAATTTTTTCTTAGTCAATCTAAGTCAGAATTCATTAAAAAAATTAGTTTTTTATATTTTTTGTTCTTTTTAATTTCTCGTATCCATAGTATAGATAAGGCCATAATACAGATGAAGAGCAAACATGTTTGAACCAGGCCTCGAACCCACAACGATCCTCGACCCTGATAACGGGTAAGGCGCACTACCCCTGTGTGAGGACGTCGGCTCTGGAATTTATATATGACTAAAAATAATTATGGGCCCATGAAATTCAACGTCATGACCATATTTGAGATTTTTATTCAGCCTGCATTTCAGTTGGATATCGGACGTCTGTTGGATAATCAAAACCAAATAATCAAAACCTCATCGACATTTATATTATTGATTCAATATTTTTGTAGATTTACAAATTATTACAATCGTACCATTATGAAAGCAATGAATATCTGTTAAATATACAGTAGACATTAGCAAAGTTTTCTATAGTTTAAATATACACGTTATTAACTAAACGATAATGGATGTATTCATTTTTTTGTAATTATGTACCGAGAAACAGTAATATGATTATTACAGCTATGATTGATTCATTACATTTTATAGTATGTCCAATTGTACCTTACAAAAATAAATATTTACTTGAAAACTGTTACCTGCTGTATACATTATTTAAATATACCCCTCACAGACATTATTGAATTAATGTGTAAAATCAAAATAACTGTAGACATGTGGCTACATTTTATTATTATTTGAAATATATGAATGGTTGACTTTATCAATTCAAAGCAACCGTTCATTAGATTCGAGTGCCAGTTCTAGACTGTAATAATAAGCTGATTGTTTGCAGTGTAAATATATCTAAAGGATATGATTAAAGTTATTCTGGAAAGGCATATTAGGTGATAACAGCGACGGTACAAATGTTGATTTGGGAAAACTGGATGCATAGAAACAAATTACATAAAGTTGTTCGGTGAAATGTAGGTTATTTGACTTAATGTATTTAAATGGAACTAATTGATTATGTGGAAAGTTACAAGGTTTATTAAGAGTTTGTAAATGTTAACAGAGATATTTCGCTTCCGTTTCGAAAGGGAAGTTTTATATAAAGAATTCTCTTCAATGCATATATGCACAATTATATGTAAGTTTAATTTAGATTAGTTATATTAACATCTCTTAAGAAAGCAACACTAGGGATGCTTTGAGAAAGACGTCGTAATTTTGAACTTCATTCAGGTGACGAAGATGACAACCGAGCTGACTCCACTCTCTAAACTTCCATACCTCCCCATCAGGAGGACGTTTAGCCCTGACGAATTTAACGAGCACCAGATACGCTTACACGACGGGTTTTCAATGGAATCGGTGCACTTACATGTAAATATCTGGTACCGAAGCCGATAGCCAGCCATCAGGCCTCAGGAGCTCTTATGTTTTCTAAATTTCTTTCAAATGCAATGAACATGTTGTTGTTACTAATGGCACTCGCCATGGACAAGTCCGCTGATGAATCAGTGGATTTAAGTCGAAATAGGCATCTCTTGTCTGAAGTAGCGCCAACTGTTGCCAAGAGTACGACTTTAGCTACACACTCATCGCAACCCTTTTTTATAAGGGGGCACATTCACACGCCTCACAGATAGAACACAGAAGAACAACAAAGCGCTCACCGGGACTCGAACCCGGGACGCCCAGATCACGAGGAAGACGTTCTACGTCTGCGCTACGACGCCGGCGCAATAAACATAAAAACTTGTACAATCAAATATAAGAAATGTAGGTGCTTATATAAAAACCAAAAATGGTGATAAAAGTATATTATATTTTAAACATATATATACATTTATATGCATTCAATTATACTATGCATATATATAATTCAAATATATTTTATATTTTGCTTAAAAAATTAATTTCTCAATTCTGTAGGGTGTATTACAGGACGTTTTAATGGATAAGTAACAGAGATTGTTACTGAACTGTAATGCAGAGAATATTGCATTCACCGAAAAAATTCACATTTGAAGAATCTTTAAATTTTAAAAAACCTCCTTGAGTATAAAAAACACATCAACATAAGGTTTTCACCATCTGTCAGCGATAAAAGTAAGTGTAAAGCTCTTTGAGATAGAAGTATGAAATTTGATATATGGCCTATACATGCAATTTGTAGATATCGGTCGAATTTTAAGAAAAATCTTTTCAGAAACTTAACTCGATTTATTTCACTAATGCTCTCGGATGTGTGTGTGTGTGTGTGTGTGTGTGTGTGTGTGTGTGTGTGTGTGTGTGTGTGTGTGTGTGTGTGTGTGTGTGTGTGTGTGTGTGTGTGTGTGTGTGTGTGAGTGCGCGCGCGCATTTGATTGATATCAACAGAACGAAAAAAACGAAATGAATAGCATCTATATTTTAGATGCTTATAAAATACTAAACCAAATCCAACAAAAGCTTGAATTTTTTCACCTTCAGAAGCATAAAGTTTCAATGACTCAAAATCGCAATCACTAATTTAATGAATCTATTAGCTTTAATGTGTGATTTTTTTACTGAAAATTTATTAATAAGTTCCTGAGTAAAATATTGATTTCAATTGGTTGAGAAAAATGTTTCTAAAATGAAAATTCAGTTTTCAAGTTCCATTAATCGCATGCCAGAGAGTAATCGCCAAATAACTCGCCAAAAGATGGCTTGAAAAATGCTACATTCCCACCAAGGATTAATGTTACGTAACTATTTTTCCGTTCTCCTCCTATAATTTCCGTCCTTCTTATAATTTTCCTTGCTCCTTAATACCTGTTTCAGAGATTACGGAACTATATTATCTGAAATTGTGGTAAGTAATTTACAACTCAACTTTATTAATTCTAAGAACAGAAAGGTTTCAATCGCGACACTTTTTTTTATGTTATTGCTATTATTATTATTATTTTGCTTTCTAGTATCAGTATATGATTTGACCTCAAGAACAATTTATTTTCAAGACTAAGCTTACAGTTCCATAGAATTTCCGATGAAGTGACTTTCCCAATTTGAAGAATTTGTAGGAGAAGTTTTATAGATTATTAATGCATTGAGAATTAGTGTTTTTGCTATTTTACCACTAACGAGGGAAAAATGATTACATTTAATTATATGAATTTTATTCTTTGCTAAAGCAGCTACGTCGAATATTTAAGACAGTATTTTACTAAAAGGAAGTTGGCATTGAATCAAAAAATGAAATCATTGAAGGAACTTTAGACGAGAATTAATTTGTGTTATTTAAACAACCATGATTATAACTGAAAAAATTTAATTCAGACCAAAGATTATTTATTCTTATTTTGTAAATATTCTCTAATTGAGATATTATTGTGTTTCATATACGGAAGTTGATTAAATGGGGGTGAATCACCTCTTCAAATTCATGAAATAAAGATTAAAAGCAATAAAGATTCTCTTTAAAGGTTGTTCATGTTGCATTATTTTAAATTAATTACTTTGCATATTAATCATGCATCTTTCATATGGAAAACTATTATTTGATTGCTTAAAACTAGACTCTATATCTCAACCAAACAATAAATCAATATTTGAACCTTCGGGAAAACAAAGAAAAACTGGCTGAGCTAGAGACTCTACGATGGCCACTCAGCACAATAACAGCTTACTGCTTAGAATTGATATTTCTTTCCCGAAACGGGAGGCCAAAGTGCATGATGCATGTAAGTAGTTTAAATATTTTTTTTCCTTTTTTATTTGTATTGAATCTAATCTGTCTCCTTCCTAGAAAAAGTGTACTGAAATCACAAAAGAAATATTTTAATTCCTCATTTTATTAAATCTAATGCATCTGTTTGCGTATTCTAATTCATTACAATTTGAATTTTTCTTACTGAATTCTCATTTAAATTAATCATTATAATTAGAAAGGAACTATTATCAAACCAAATGAAAATATCATAGATATTTTTGTAATCAGTACTTTTCAACCATTGATCATTGATTTGATTGCAATAATAACGAGTAATAAGGATTTGTTTAAAAGTGATTACATCAAACATTACAAAACGCCATATTTCTCGTTGTTTTCAGTTAGAACTGCTTTAACTCCTACCTTGTACTTAATTAGTCGCAATATGGCAACAAAACGGAATGCTCTTCTTGCAACCCTAATGCTATTTTTTTACTACTTTTAACAATGGCTGAGTAGAACATAAACTATGACTATTTTATAAAAAAGGTTATATTTAAATAATAAAAAATATTAATTACAGATTTTAATTTTGTTCTTTATTATAATGAAAGGTTTTTGTACAACTATTAAGACACTGCAATTTTATTTTTAATGTGAACACGAATTAGCGAACTTTATTCTATTGCAATTTTTGATTGTAAATAGGCGCTTTAACCCTTTGCACTCCGAAAAATAATTAGATGCAAAACTACTCGCCATATAAAAAGATTTGTTTATAGCTAAGAAAACTAAATATACATAATTCTTTTAATTCAAATTTCTTTGAAAAATGAATCGAAATCTCTTAGCCATTATGTAGGCGTTTTTAACAATTAAATTTGAAAAACAACTAAGTAAAACGTCAAAATGATGCACAGTCTTGAATGTCGAGTCACACTCGACATCGGACCGCAAAGGGTTAAAAAATCGTCTCAATTCGTATTTTACGAAATCGTCTGCATTCTTACTTTAAAAGTCAGATGCAATGAAATTCTTTGTAGTTCTGATAATTCTTTTTTTCCCTCTAACGGTTGGTTAAGTTGATAATTTGTTTTGTCGGTAATTGTTCAAGAATAGTGAAATTGAAGACAGTATTTCGAATCAGTAGAATGGAAGAAGAGTGAGTGGAATATATATTTTTTTACGAGTTAATGGAGGAAACAATGCTTGTTTGAAATTTTGTATGTAGAATGGTTTACTTCTTCCTCTTCTTTTGATTATGCACTGTTTCTGTCATCCGCACAGTCCTTATGTTCAATGTGCTGGTAAATCTACTAGGTTCCTGCTACCGTGGCTAGAGAAGCCGTGTTCTGTTTTTTTATGTTACAAAACTCTGACAGGTGCCTTCAACAGATGCCGAAGGCTCCGCATGCTCTAACATTTGCTCCTCTATGCCCCACAGACTGGTGCAACCAGAATGCAAAAAAAAAAAAAAAAAATCCCAATACTTATCGGTAAAAAAATCATAATTATATTAAAAAGTGGTAACCGTAACTATTCACAGAAGTGTTTGTTTGCATTGCCATCTGTATTGGTGACTTGGCATCCTTGGCGCAGTAAGGGGCATACGAAACATCACTTTTACGAAAGAAAGGATTTGCTGAATCTATCATTATTAAGACACTTGCAATTATTCGTTTACAATCTCGTCTAATGTATATATGACACTCTAATAACGCCAGTGCGTCACCTACTCGCCAAATAAAAGTATTTCAGAGCAATCCTAGCTACATGATTGCGATCGTGAAAACTTACCGGCCTCGATAATTATCTTAAGCCGTAAATTTAAGTATTGGCAAAATGTAGAATTGTTGTGTAATTGTAAAGATAGTTGTCCTTAATATTGTAAATTTGGTTATGGATTAAATTCTTTTAAATTGTTAGAGTTCGTTTTTATGCCTTCCTCTTGCAAGTATATTGCAAAATATACAATGATAATAATGAACTATTTATTTTGTTAGAAAATATCAGATGATTGATCTTGAAAAGCATAACAAATTCAACAGAAATAATCGCTTGCAGTTTCAGGCGATGAGGAAACAAACCAATATTTAAATATTGTGGATTTCGGGGATATTTAAGCAAATATATTCTTAAATATTTGATCAATGAGGTTTATCCAACTTCCTAACTAGATGCTGCATTGTATTTGGTTTCTTTTTTTTATTTCAATTCAAAAAACATAAGAAATAAAAGATATCTAAGTACTTTTAAATGACTTTTGAAATTTAAATTACTTATTATTTTACTTAAATGCAGACTTAAAATTGAAAGTCCAGTAATTTAATGCACGAATCAGATTCGTCATTGTATGCAAAAAGGTCAATAATGTTTTTACATCCATAAGATTTTTTTCTCTTCGAAATAAAATTCGATAATAAATATTTAAATGTAAACTATTTAGATCCTAATAAAAAAAATTACTTTTAGGATAAAAACCTTTACCTTTTTTACTTTTGTTTCAAAAATAATAAAGGGTTTAATATTGATATTTGGTACGTTATATTGCTGTGGTTTAAAAAAGTTATTGAATAAAGTGTAATTCTGTCAGATTATATGTTGAAAGATAAACACTGGATGATAAATTTAGAATTGGCCCGAAGGTAGGTTTTCCCTTAATCAATAATTCAAAAGATTTAATGCCTTGCAAATTCTAACAGAGTATTTAGGTAGAATTAAAATGTACCCTATTGGTTTATTGGCTAAAATAGCAAAATTATGATTTATAAATAATTTCTGCGTCTGAAAATAGATATTTCAAAAGATTTTTACTTACAATGAATGGGATATACAATATCTCTAAATTGCAACTGAGTCTTTGGAATCCGTCCAAAGTGCAAACTTAATTTGCTTTTATTTCTTAAGATTGAAATTTCTATCGATTTTGTCATCAGTTTTACTTATGGATGATACTGCAAAAGCAGTTTAGTATTTTATAATTTTCAGATAATAACAATTATATATTTTATTTTTTTAATTATATATAAAATGCCATTAGCAATCATAAGGATATTTTTACTAAATTTTAGTAAAATTATCCTTAAAAGTAACAAGTTATAGTCATAATAAATTATAAAATATATTAAAGACTAAAAATTAGAAATAATAAAAACAAAGTTTTTAAAACATATTCTATAGTAGCAAATTATATTAAAAATATTTTAACTAAATATTATAAAACAGAAATAAAAATTGCGAAGACCTAACACAATGAAAAAATGAAATAATTCTATTAACAGTGGTTATTATAAAAGATAATGAAATATCTATTCAAAATTAAAATTTTCTGAACTTAATTCAAGTTTCTTTAATGAGGATATATCAATTAATACTTTATGCGTTTGCACTTTTATCTACGAGTTTTTAATAAATATTTTCACATCTTAGTACACTACAAAAAAGTTTTTATATTTTCTTACATATATTTTTTATTAGTTGCTTCTAATAAATACTTTCTTTAAATTCTTGCAGTATTTAAAAGGAGGTTCTTCATACGTTGAATGAAAAATTACTCTAATTAGTAATGGGATTTTGAATATGCAAGAAATAGAGACATTTGTTTCTTGATTTTATGGAATTACATTTAAGACTTGTTTTAGGTGTAAGAAATATAAAAATATATAAATAAATTATTAAATATCATGAAGGCATTGAAAATACCAAAAATCTAGTTCTACAATTAGTTTATTTTGGTAATCATTATTAGAAGAATTAACAGAATAATGGGGTGTAGTATAAAAAAATTAGATTCCTTATAATTTTTGAAATTTTTTACTCAAAAACAGTTATAAGTAATCAGGAAAACATAAACCGTGTAATTATTTGCCTTTTATATCTGGTAGATTTGTTAATTTCTCGAGATTTTCATTAGAATATGAAAAAATTCTTAAGAATCGGAAAGCAATTTTACAAATTAATGTTTTACCTTTGCATTTTTGATTTTTCCACGTAAAAAATGGTTTATCTGTCCGAAAACGCTCGCCATTGCGGCCTTTCGTTTGGTCAGAGGCTATTTTAAATAGCTAAATGCGTGCTAGTTTCTCTTGAGGTGATATGTGGAAGTGGAATTACCAACATTGGCTAAAACTTTTATTAACACATTTCATTTCGGAAATACTAAATAAAAAGATTGATTCGTAGGATTTCCGTGGTGAAAAATAAATGAAATAGCGCATCGGAAAAAAATGCGGATTGAAAAGGATAATAAATTATAGATTTTCAAAATGGAATGCTCCTACACTTATTGTTCTTAGAGAATTGTAGAAAAAAATTGTAATATTTTGTATAAATTATGTAATAAATGTCTCTCGGATATTTGTTAAATAAGATTGCTGATTTCATTTTCGGATAACCATTTCTTTTTGAAAATGATTAGACAACTTTGAATGTTGTCTTTATTTATTTTGACTGTTTTTATTTTCCCATTCAAAAAGAGAAAGCATTAAAATCATTAAAAAATGAAAGAAAATAAACTTAAAGATTGAACTGGAAGTTTCTTTGAATATACACATTGTGAACTTCTTTTAATAAAAAAAACAATTTTTCTAATTATTTGGACTTCGATGTGATCATAGTCTTATGAACGTCTTTGTGTGAAAAACGTCATGTGAACTTTCTTAACTTCTCTTTATACCAAATTACTCTGATTTTACTGGTTCTGAATAAAAATTCTACGCACTGAGCAGATGTCATTTTCTTTTACGTATGTTAAAATTATAAATAAATTTAATGCTTTAAAAAGATTTTATTTTTTAGAAATGGAGTAATCAATTTATACAAATAGATTAAATGTTACAATTATGCTTAAACTGGTTAGCAAGAAGTTTGAATTTGATATGAATTTATAAATATCAATATGAATCATCTAATTATCCTTATCGTTTTGTACTATCGACTCACCGTTGGGAAACAAAGTCAGTCTCTTCATAGATAAGCTATAATAAATAAATATCCTATTCACTATCTCGTATTTTGATAAGCATTTATTAATATGAAAAAAACTATTAAAATTATAAAACAATCTCATTTTATATTAAAACATAAAAAATACAAAAATTAAAATTACGGTAAAACAATGTTATATGTAAATCTTCTTACATTTAAAAAAGAAGGTGAATGTTATTCTCTTAAAACTCTACTATATTTACATTATAAAACAAATGTATTTTTTTAACTGTGTTGCATTTTATAGTAATTTGCTATAATAATTTCAAAAATGAAATGCATCTCAAAATTTAATAATCTGAAAAAATATAGATGAATAATATAAAAACCTTTAATTTAGAATCCATTTTCTTGGAGCAAATTATCAACAAAATTATTGTTCTAAAAACAAAATTGTAAAGGAAACGCCATTGTTATAAAAAAATACTTATAAAAATCGGATGGTTTAGCATAGCTTAACCATCAGATTTTTATATGTCAAAGGCTTAGAATTCATAAATATGGTATAAAAATACATCACTGTGATTCATCATAATGAATCGTAAAGCAAATAATCTAATGATATAATTATAATATATAATGTATTTCCAAAATTTATTGTTCATCAAAAATGTTATAACATGCATTGAAAGACTGAAAAATTGTTGAGATTAAAAAATATGTCGGAGAGACTGAATTTTCAGTTAGGATATAAATGATCTGCGACGAATGTCTCAAAATGCAAATGTTTACAGAAGATAGAAATTGGTTGAACGCTTTTTTAAAGGATTATGTTTGCCAAATACCTTAAAGAGTTCCCATTTGCATATTCAAATAAACAAGAAACTCATCCCTTGTGTTTAATAAATAAGGTTTCAATGGGGCTTGGATAGTTGCCTTATTAAATGTTTCTGATAGGAGTTCCGCTATTTTTATGAAAGACCTTATAAGAAATTAGAAGGGGGGGTGAATTCACATATAAGGGAAATAAGTTGGCAGGATTAGTGTATAAATAAGAATTTCCAATTGCAAAATTTTACTGTTAAGAAAAATTTTAAAAATTTTCTTGTAAATTAAAATATACTAATATTACTGTTTTCTAAGAGCCGTTCAATGCAAAATATTAATTCAATTAATATTTTCGAATTAGAACTTTCATTAAAAAGATACTGATAACATTTGAATGAATGTTGACAATAAGTCATTTCAAATTATACTGGATTAACACATAATTTTTGCTTAAAACATTAGGTTATATATTGTGATATTTGCTCTATACTTTGTCAGAATGAAACGAATCAAGAAGTTTATAAGATAATAATGAATATCTTTTTGTATCAAACTATTTGCTTCAAATATTTATTAAGCATCATGCATATCTCATATAAGTGTGAAATCATATCGCAGCAAAAAAATGTGACCTCGTCAATTATAGATTTTAACTCTTTGTACTCGAGAGACGGCTCATGGTCACTTTTCAAGAAGGTGCATCATTTTGACGTTTTACTTATTTATTTTTCAATTTTGATTGTTATAAACGCCTACATAGTAGCACAAATATATAAATTACCTTTACAGGGAAATTCAAAATGGAGCAATTATATATATACATTTATTTTTTGGAACAAAAAAACAATCCCCTGTATGTATTTCATTAATTCATTTGCATCGAATTGTATTTCCGAGTGAAAAGGGCTAATTTTACTTTGCCAAAAACTGACAATTTTCTTCGGCAGATAAGCGATAAATGCCAAAACTATAATTATTTTTAGCTCATAATAGATGCATCTATATATGTAATGCATTTACATAAAATAAAATTGATTCAGTCTTAAGTTTGTCTGTTACATGCAGTCATGGCTATAGTTCGTTGATATTGAGGAATTGATTTTGTGCTAGTTTTTAAAAATAAATCTACAATGATAAAATTCAAACAAAGCTTTGAATAAAGGATATTCTAATATAATCAAAAGAATGCACTTAATTAGTTGTCCATTAATTTAGATTTCGGTTGTTTTTCGTATAAAGATGAAATTTTTAAGCATATGAATACGAGATGCATTATTGGAAAGTATGGAATTATTTAGAAATATGAAGGTAAAAAATATGTAAATAATATTTGTTTACACAGTTTTTGCCAGAAATTTATTTTTAAGACTTAAAAAGGGAGAGGATATTTTGGAATAAAATCTAGAATCCTAAAATATATGATCTAGTTCGAAGGAGAGGGGAAGCTCGAAACGTTCCTATCGTTTCCATATTAGAAAGAAAAGTTGTTATTTTTCTTGTGTTTGTAAAATTTCATAAAACATGCATACATTTCACGTTAATGACAATAGCAATTCAAAGTTTAAAATACTTTGTTATAAAGATAATGTGAAAAAGGAAACAAAAACAAGAATGTAAAATAATCGAGTTCCTATAAAAGAAAAGTCAATATACGATTTTAATTAGAATTAAGAATTAAAGAAATATGACAGAAAATTGAATTATTACTAACACTAAGCAGATTATTTAAGGATATTGCTAATATTTGTTTAGAAAATACACAATACAAGGAGTTTACGAGTTATATATATATATGAAGATTGAATCTTTTTTAGAAAATCATATTGCCTCTAAAATTACTTATCATGACATAAAGTATTATTTACAACACAATATTAGAAAAAAATTTCTCGAGACGTTCCCACTAAAATCGTAGGAATAATTGCAGTAACTTGCAATATTTACTTTTTCTTGTTATTGTAATTTTTATGCTGTGAAATATTGAAACAAAAAGGTGGAGGACATGGGAAAGAAGCGAAGTTTCTTCATAGTTGGTTCCTTCCAATCCTAATGATCATAGCATTTTTTTTTCTCTACGAAAAATAAATTGTGCGTGGAAAAATAATTTAAACCTGCTCTAGGTTATACAAAACGAATTTCAACACTTCAGAAAATGCAAGAAGTATAAAAGCTTTCTCATTTCATGAACTTTTTAAAAAAATAAAAACATTTAAACATTTCTAAGTATAATGTAGTGAGTTGAAATTCAGGGATGAACAAAAAAATGAAAGAAAAACTTGAAAAACATATTCATTAAAATATCACGGAACACATGCTTTAAGTTTATTTTTTACTTAATGCTTTTGTTCAAATTTTTTATGATAACGTCACTTGAAATATTTTTTTCTTCAAATTGATTTCAAGTTTTACGAAAAAGTTAATTGATGCTCCTTTAATCTAAATAAAGTTTCTTTTTTTATGTATTTACAAAATTAGTTTTGAGAATAAGAGTATTTTTTTAAACCAGTGACTAAAGTTCACGACTGTTAATTGAAAATATGCGCCTTACACATAAAATGTAACTCTGATTTTCCTTTGCATTATTCATCTTTTAATTTAACATTTTTAATTCCAAATTTTAAACATTTGAAACGAAATTAAATTTCAAAGCGCTAATTTAACAAATAATTTAACAAATATAAATTTATATAAATATAAATTAATATATTAACATTTATTTTGGCAACAGATAAACCCGATGACATTGGAATTTATTTAACTTCCTAATTAGAATAACACGCTCTATTTGAAACATTTATAATTATTTTAATTTTTAATTTCTATAATAATGTGATGGCATTCGAGATCTTAAAGATTTTTAAAGTAATTTTGGCATTTTAAATTATATAAATTTTTCGCATAATATCAGAAAATGTAATTATTCGGAACTTGAATCGGACTAGTCATAGCGCACGAAGGGATTCTAATTCCTCTATTGCAATCTTCGAAAATCAAGATAAAAAAAGTTAATTAATCATAATTAAATCAGTTTTAAAAAAACTATAAATGTCATTTCTGCATCTTCATCCAAATCTAAGTATAATATATATTTTAAACTTTGCATTTCTCTGCATAAATCCCTAATTTCATATAGTATAACCTATTATAATTTTGTACCCTTGATCTTACTTGGTTCTTCGTTTTATTGTATTACTTTTAACATCTATAGTTTTATATATATATTTATTTTACAATTCTTAAAAATATTTTAGTTTAAAATCAGTGGGGGTATATTTACTGTTGAAACTTTTCGTATAAAGAACAAACCTTGAGAGAAAAAAATGTATTTTCCATTTTTCAAAAAAATGTGACGTTTTTCAAATTTGTACAGTCTCTTGCTTACATCTCTATAATATTAAATTAATTTCTAAGTTTTTCTTTACTGAATATTATTGGATGCATGGATAGATTTTCACCGACAAAGATTGCAATTGGAGAGATGGGTCTTTGTTATCTGACCACATTTCAAAATTATAAGTTCCATTCAAATATATCCTTTTTATTATTTAAAAATATGGCATTAATGTAACGAATGTCTATCATAAAACAAAAGTAAACACCCAATTAATCAGATTACTGAAATATACTAAGAGTCGATGGAAGGATTCTGTCGGTAGCTAGATTATATTTTAGAACACAACTTCATCAAAATTACAAGTAATTGCTTCCCTTAAGTTCTGTTCTTGTAATTTTATTTAAAAAATTTTTTGATTTTTTAAAAAATTTGATTTTTTTTAAAAAAAAAATCCGCTTTAAATTCATAGTTCTCAAAATAGGATATTGAGAATTCTTTGAAAAACAATTTTCATATATTTGTTTCATTTGCCTTCAATGTAATATTATTGCAGTAAATATAAATATTTCCTAAATAAAAAAAAAAACTTTATAATATTGGCAAACCACTTTCCTCGTTTGCTTGCATTTCAACTTTCCCTATACAATTACTTACTTATATCAGAATATAAATAATGAGTTTTAAATAAGTGCGTCACAAATTTAAATTACTTAAAACTTGAAGAGTTAATATTATCAGTTAGATTTATTACAAAATTCGAAAATAGATTTAGACAAAATAGATTTATTACAAAATTCTTGACTTTTCAAAATGTCTTTACTATGTTATGCCAATATTATCACTTTAGACGTTTTAAACTCCTTTTTTTAAATAAATTAATAGATAATTAATTTTTGTAAAATGGTTACATAAAATAGTAAAATTAAATTTAAAAAAGTCAATTCATATTCATCAGTTTATCTTAATCTTTAACAAGAGAAAAAAAATCAAAAGACTGAAAAATTTGTAATGTTTTCTGTTTGTAGTTTCTTTAGATTCAAAATTTATGTACAATTGTAAATATATGAAATTATTATATGAATACCGCAAATGTATATACATTGCCGTAACTGTTTTTATTAGTGCATTATGTTTTTGAATTATGTAGTAGGAAGATACTTTTTTTTCGACGATTTTATACACAACTTCAGATCGATATAATTATAAAGCGAAAAAACCTGTTTTTCTGGAGAAATCATTTTCCATCTTTTATTTGCCATTTAAAGGATAATACATACGACAAAATTCTAATGATATTAAATTGCATCCATTTCTCACGTTTTCAAATAGTTGTTTAATATTCCAAGAAGATTATATCAGAAAAGTTATTTTTACTATGAGTAAATGCTGAAATTGCTCTTAAAATATAATGGGATTTTCTGAGAAATAAAAAAAGAATAGATTCGGAAGATGAAAATATAATACATTTCATTTTAAATCTAAAGACGCGTAACATACTCCTTTCGCTACCACTGTTGTACGTATTATTCTAATTTTAATAACAACTACGATAATAGAATAGTTACCAAGATATTTAATATGCTTCACATATTAATATCTTGAAGAAATAGAATAAACTGATTATGTTTTAAAATGGTTTCTATTGTATTTGTAATATATATATATATATATATATATATATATATATATATATATAAATATATATACAGTGTTTTATTTCATGATCTTTAAAGTTTTATAAATATTTTGCTATAAAAGCGGAAACAAAACTTCATATTTTAATGACTTTAGAATGTAAAAAGAAAGTAATATATGAATCGGAGAATCGATTGCATTTCCGTATTTATTTTCAATCGTAATAATGAATAATCTATATTATTGTCAAAATGTCTTACTTTAATCTATTTCCTGTTTTTCTCTTAAAACAGTCCGCGTTATTTCCTTTTACAATTTTTTATTTTATGATTTAGATCCCATTTTTTTAAATTTAATTATTTTGAATGCACGCTCTAAAAATTAACATCTAAGTTTTCCCGTTACAAACAAAGGGATAAAAATCTCTATTACCATCTTAAGATTCCCTTTTCTAAATAGACTGTCAAAGAGATCCCTAAAAGAGAAGGCTCTTCGTAAAAATAGTACAGAAGAAATTTCTCATGCGTTGCTCTTGTGTATGTTTGCCATTGCGAACAGACGTGTTCCGCCTTTGGTTTCCATACATAAACATGTGAACAGGTTTTTGGTGGTTTATGGCGGAACGACGAGAATTAAAAGACTTTGAACGTGGAATGCTAGTTGGGGATAGACGCATGGGTCATTCCATTGCGGATATCGTTAGTGAATTCAACATTCCGAGATCCACAATATCAAGAGTGTGCCGAGAGTATGAAATTTCAGGCATTACATCTCATCATGGACAGCGCAGTGGGCGACCACCTGCACTTAACGACCGAGACCGCCGACGTCTGTGTAGAATGGTCAATGTTAATAGACACGCAACACTTCGTCAAATAACTGCAGGAATCTATGTGGGACGTACGAGGGACGTGTCCGATAGAACTGTGCGGCGAAATTTGTCTTCCCTGGGCTATGACAGCAGAAGACCGACTCGAGTGCCTTTACTGACAGCACGAAATCACCTGCAGCGACTCTAGTGGGCTCGTGAGCATATCGACTGGTTCCTAGACCAGTGGAAAACCGTGACGTGGTCAGATGAGTCACGATTTCAGTTTTTACGAGCTGATGGTAGAGTTCGAGTGCGGCGCAGACCGCACGAAGCCATGGACTCAAACTGTCAGCAAGGCACTGTTCAAGCTGCTGGTGGCTGCATAATGGTGTGGGCTGTTTTTACATGGCATGGACTCGGTCCTCTGGTGCAACTGAACCTATGACTGACTGGAAAAGGTTATGTTCAGCTGCTTGCAGATCACTTGCAGCCATTCATGGACTTCACGTACCCACACAATGATGTGATTTTTATGGATGACAATGCGCCATGTCACCGGGCCAGAACTGTTCGCGATTGGTTTGAAGAACATTCCGGACAATTCCAGCGCATGATCTGGCCACCTAGATCGCCCGATATGAATCCCATCAAGCATTTATGGGACATCATCGAAAGGTCCGTTCGTGTCCAAACTCCTGCACCATCCACACTTTCACAATTATGGACGTCTATACAGACAGCATGGCTCAATATTCCTGCAGAGGACTTCCAACGACTTGTGAACATGACACGTCGAGTTGTTGCACTTCGCCGGGCAAAAGGAGGACCGAACGCGATATTAAAAGTCATCCCATGACTTTTGTCCCTTCAGTTTATATATATATATATATATATATATATATATATATATATATATATATTGCTTTGTAGTTTTAAATTGAATCTTTTGTTCATAGCCATTCATTCTGGCATTCTCTGCTTTGGATTCATTTGTATTCTTTTTTTTAAATTTCCATCCAGTAACGTAATTTTAAAGGGTTTTCTTGTTAATATTTGTAAGTTAAAAAATACAATAGACGTAATTACTCATTTTTAATTTTAGAACACATTTGTAGAGATCTATAATTCAGCTTAAGAGGTTATGGCAAGATACTATAAGATTCGTTTCCAGGGATATTGTTTCAATATTTATTACATCTGTTCTCCTGTTACAATTTTGAGAAATTTCTGTCTATCCACTTCTATCACTGTTTTTATTAATATTCCTCTGATTCAATAATAACTCTGATTGAAAGAGTTATACGAGGGACATTTAGAAACTGATTCCAATTTGTGCTGAGGAAAATTCTATATTCATGATTTCATGCTTTAAAATCCATTTAGCTCTATTCTTTGGAAATAAAAGAAATATATTTTTTTAATCTCTCAGTATTTGTCTGCTGTAACATAAGCCTCCCAATATTGAAAATAAAAATATTCTGTTATAAACGAGTTACATTCTGCCATCAGCGTTCTTATTGCGAGGAGATCAATAACCAATACAAATTCACATAAACATTTATGAAGTTTTGAAACAAAAATGTGTTATGCAGTTAGGTAGTAAACAGGTGATTGCAAAATTTCAGAGAAAGACTTGGAAATAATCAAGATGAAGAACGAAAAGGGTGATTTATCTGCAAAATCTGATTGATGATGATTTGTCTGCAACAGTTACAGAGTAGATTAAGGATAACCGAAGATTCGTTATTGCATTTTTCATTGCAGTGGGAATATATCTATGACAAAGACAAAAAAAATCTGGTGCTATGTTAAAATAAATGTTTCTACAATGGTATAGGTGGTTTTGATTTTTCAACAAAAATATTTCTTCAAAAATAACTTCAACATTGTACCCCTCGTGTATAACATGAGGAAGGAAAGAAAAAAAATTATTTCTAAATAGCTCCTTAAATATCAACCAAATTATTTTTTTTTAAAATTAAGTAAATAATAGAATGAGTATGATGAATAATCTTTTGACTATCTAACATCATATCTCCCAGATTTTAAGAGTCCGTAATCCCATTCAGAGATTAAAAAAACTTCGTTGTGTTTAAAAAAACATCTTATTTTCAAATTAGAAAACACGCACGCACGCACACACGCACACACACACTATAATATAAGAATAAGAAATTTGTTTTAAAACGTTTCATCTTCTATATACCTTTTTAAAGCGGATGTAATAGCATTGTAATTAATGATTCCAGATGAGTCATCATGTTTTAATAATTAATTCTAAAAATATTTTTTCAGATTTAAATACCTATAAAATGCAATGTGTCTAAAATTTGTTTCTGAATTTAAATAGAATTAATGAAAAAATTCTTTTCAGCCTTAAAATTTCATTAGATATGCATTTTATGCATTTTTTTAGATAGACAATTTTAGTCTTATTAAACCATTTTTCATGAAATATTAACGCATATTCACACAAATATTTCTACAAAATAAATTTTAAATAAAAGTAAAAAGCTTATAGTTTTACTCCAAATGTATTTTTATGTAATAATGAGAGGAAATCATAGAAATTTTTTTAAAAAAATATATATTATTTTGTTATTTTTCAACTATAAATACTTATATTAAATATATATTATAATATATATATATATATTTAATTATATACACATCTTGTTTCAAAAATATTTTATTTGTTTACGGGTATTCATATTTATATGCAATCAAAGATTTTTTTATATAGGTAAATAAAGAAATAGGTAAACAAAAATTAAATAAGTAAAATTAAATTAAATAGGTAAACAAAAATATCAAATGTTCTATTGGACTAACATATTTAGTTTGAAAAAATTATTGCAGTCTTGTGAAGAAATCTCAACTTCAAAATGGGAGAATTTCAAAGAAAGAATCGTTTTGGATTTTTATACACCACCTGTTACACCAAAATGTTTCAAAGCGAATATTTCTTGATATAGCGTACTTAATTAAATTTATGTTTTTTTTCAAACTAATTCTTTGAGCGACTGTTTTGTTGCATCTTTGTATTCTTTGGGGAACTGCTCATGACATCTCTAATGGCCATACGTTCTTTTGAATGTTTTTGGTTACCATCTTTCTCTGTCCCTTACTAAAAATGTTAAATAATAAAATATAGTTCAAAATTGTCTATTCTTGCTTATGCAAAGACTATAAGTTATTATATAAAATAACGTTCCGCCTTGCTGTGTATACCATAGCAATTCTCTGTCATTTTAGATATACTGTTTAAATCGAAAGTACAGTAACTTGTGTATTCAACCGCCTTTAGAGGTAACACAAATATATATCAAAGTTTAAGAAATTCGAATAGATTTATTCATCGCCTTCGAAACATTGTAGCATAATATTTATATAGATTTAATTCGGCTATCTTTAAATTAAAATTAGAATATTCATGGAACATTTTAGCAATGAGGTAAAATTCATTAAAGTCATAAATTATTGCACCATTAATATATATAAAATAAAATGATACCCTTCCCAATACACCCAGCACTACAATAGAAATAAAAAATGAATACGATATTAAGGATGTATTTTTTGGTTTGAATGTAACAATTTTACTTAATCTATAGCGTTATATTTAGTTAGTTGTTCACGATCAATTATTGGCTTACGATTAAGAGTACCGAAAATTAGATTTCTATTTTAGGCACATTTTCTCTTTACGAAATGAAAAGCTGCCGTGCTTTGGAAGCAAGGTTTCGGCTCGCTAGTCGCTGGTTTCAGGGGTTCGAGATCCAATCCCAACGAAGAACCACCCTGTAAGAGCGTCTGTTGCACGTTAAATCCGCCAGTGTCAAACGTCCTTCCACTAGTATGGTGTGGTGTAGAGAGGGGATTACTAGCTCGTGTATCGTTCTCGTCATCCGATCGTGCTCAAAATTATGAGGCCTGTCCGCAAATAGTCCTAGTGTTGCTTTACAACGGACGTTAATATATATAAATGTGCACTTGCAATCACAAAATGATACACCAAATTCGGTCTATTTAAGTCACTACGTTTTTGAGTATTCACTTTTGCATGTTTCTGAAAGTTAAGAGGATTAATTTCTTGCTGGTTATGATTAAAAATTTGAGAAGTGCCTACAATATAGATGTTACATCGGTTTATAGAATTTCCTTTATCTAGCTCTCTTTTTTGAAATTATCGCTGTAACATTATATTCGAAGAGACTCATAGACAGATTTCTTCTAATCGGAATTAATTGAAAATTGGAAGAAAATCTGCAAATTTGGTATAAAGAACATATATATGTCAATTTTTTTACAGTTTGACTGAAAGTGATTTTGAATTATCTTTGACATAGACAGTCATCCATTTTATATATATATATATATATATATATATATATATATATATATATATATATATATATATATATATA
>JAOUZG010018917.1:2149194-2159312 GCA_026289955.1 Argiope argentata | reverse complement strand
GTGTGTGTGTGTGTGTGTGTGTGTGTGTGTGTGTGTGTGTGTGTGTGTGCAATATAAAAGACTATATTTTCGATGAAACCAATATATATATTTTAAATTTCCAAAACAACAATCGTATTTTTATGAACATGATGTTATAATTCTGAGAAAAGTACACAGCCGCAGTTCCGCACTAATTCAGTTCAGCTATATTAACGTTATATTTTAAAGCAACACCAAGGCTATTTTGGAACGAACCTCGTAATTTAGCACAATTGTCAGATAACGAGGATATTTCCCTCCGCTAAATACAAATTCAAGGGGAGATGACAGAAAATTGGGGAAATCTATATTAAAATAAACATAACAATGTAAGTCTACAACGATTTTATATAGAATGAGTTAAAAAATTATAAACTTCAGCTTAAAAATAATTTATTTCGGAGAATCAAAAGGCCAAGTTGCAAAAAATTTAATTGAAATAATTGATTTTTAAATACTTAGAAAAAAAGCTAGTTACTTAATTGACCAGTTTTTAACTAAAAAATTTAGACTTTCGTGATATGAAGAGTAAAATCTTTAGAAATGCGTCATCACAGTTATAAACCAATTTGGCAAAATTAGGTTAAAAGGTTTAAAGTTTTATTTTGATTTGCGTATAACTAATTTCAATTTTCTTATTTTGCTAATTTTGCAGTTTTCTATCGTGTTATAAACTTTTTATGTTGCATACGCATTTAGAATGTTTGATATAAAAACATATAGGAAGCATTTTATGAAAGAAAATGATTAATGAAACACTATTTAAATAATAACATTTCTTGGGTATTTTTAACATTTTCATACCAAAATTTAACCATCGCCGGTTTCTGCTTTTTGAGATATTACATTGGATTTTGACTATTGTTTGTCAACTCTGTAAGATATAAAATCGTAAATAATGAATGTATACCAATGCTGACTAGCTTAAAAATGCATTTCAGTGCTTTATTACATCATTGTAATTGCATCTTTGGATTAAATTACATCATTGTAATTTAATTCAAAATGCATGATGTACTATTAATTATAATGAATTACTCGGAAATAAAAACGTTTCAGAAATTGTAGTAAGAATTCCGATTTAAATTAGAATAGATATCGGGGAAGGGAATAAAATGTAAGTTTTAAAATGCTTAGAATTTGAATAAATGATTTAAAAATAATTTTCAATAAAAATAAGCTTGCTTAGAGCTTTGGAAACATTGTTAAGTGGTAATATTTTAGGTTTATCCATCAAAAGTTAGTGGGATTCGATTATGTCAAACGTTGATTTATGTAGCATAAATTTTTATATCGTACAAAAAGAATTTAGAAACTTATTTTTAAAAGTTTGACTCCTGTAGACAGGAAAGTGGAATTACTGTAATAAGTTCATATGTTATGTTAATCTTGACTTTCATATTAGAAAAACAATATCATTAAAGAATTGTTCGATTGAGTTATTGTTCTATAACATACGAATTTCACAAAAAAATCTTTGACAAAAAGTTAATCTCTTCAATTAAAAGTACAAAATTTGAAAAAAAAATTCTACTTATAAAAAAGCAAATTTAATAAAATCAAAATGAATCTTCCCTAAATAAAAGTAAATACATTTTTTATGAAGGA
Organism: Argiope argentata; assembly: GCA_026289955.1. Classification (NCBI taxonomy): domain Eukaryota; kingdom Metazoa; phylum Arthropoda; class Arachnida; order Araneae; family Araneidae; genus Argiope; species Argiope argentata. The sequence goes on along the minus strand of JAOUZG010018917.1, from coordinate 2,157,683 downwards.
AATCCTCATTTTCATACATAAAATATAAATCTTGCAATATACACACTAATTATTCTTATTTTCAAAATGGCCGCTGCTATATTCATAAAAGTGATATCTAGGCATTAAGTAGGCATGTGTTACTGAATGAAATTGTTTACGGATCCACCTGGTTGTAAAATAAGGTGTTCACATTCCTATCTCGAAAACAGACGATTATATTGTTTTAAGGGGCCTCTGTAGAGCCTAATAGAGTCAAACCTCATGATATAATGGAATTAAAAATCCTAAATGTTCGGATCATCAGGCATCACATTTATTGAATTCATTTTTTGTTTTGCGATGCACACATAAATTAAATGGATTCCTTCTTTAGTTTTCAATAAAGAAACTCACGCTATTAATAATTTATAAAACAATGAAAAAATAATATATTCTATTATACTAAATAGGACCATTTATTTTAAAAAGCTTCAAAAACGGATTTAAAAAATCACATGGTCATTATAATGATATGATTAAAAGTTATTATAAGAAGAATGTTTGAATTTTTATTTGAAATAAGTCTTTTTTTGTTTGAATTTTTATTTGAAATAAATCTTTTTTTTTTTGAATTTTTATTTGAAATTAAAGTCTTTTTTGTTGTAATATTTCCATGAGTTATCGTACTAAAAACATTGAAATATCTATTTTTAACTAACATTTTTCTCAAATCTCAAAGTTCACTAAAGTATACTTATTAACAACTACGAAATGTATACGTTCTGAATACATAGTTATAGATTTTTTTTTTCTGTTTTTAGATTACGAAGGCCCATATATTCTCTATAAGTATTATGATTGTATTTTTTTAAAATTCATATTTGTTCCTCACTTTTCACCACTAAGCTTCAAGTATTGCAAGCTATTTTATTGCATATATAATTTTTTAAAAATGTTTAATCATTAATTACTTATATTTAATTTATACGCAACATAATCGTGATTTTTATACACCTGTATCAAAGTTACAACTCAATTTTAGCCTCGAAATTGTGACGCCCACAATTTTAAAAAATGAGGGAGGGGATATTTTACTTGGGGATAGCTGGATTCTCTTTAGATCATAAACTTAAATAGAATGAAATTTGTAACATCCCTTAAACGCAAGAAAGAATCGTTTACTTGAAAGATTTAAGGCACTCTTGATATTTCGTTTAAGAAATGGCTGTCAAGTACTCTGTGCTATTCAAGATTCTTTTCTTTTCCTCTAACAGAGCTCCTATAGGACCTAAGCTGTAAATTTTGTAACTCTTGGTGCATTTCATTTTGTTACCTAATTATAGTTACTCCTCAAACTAACTCTTTTAAAATAGATACTTTTTTTTCAATTGTTAAAGAAAATAACTTTGTTCCTTTTCATTTATATTATACTAGCCTCTCCCTGGCAGCCAGTTAGTTCACCAATTTAGGTGATTGTTAACAGTTACCATTACGTATTTCCCGTAACTTAATTTTAATTCTTCCTTTCCAAAATATTTTCAGCTTGAAATTAAAATAGTTGCATATAATACAACCCATATTATTTTTTGCACATTTCCTTAATTTTCCATTGCCTCCCCATTTTTTTTTCAATTCCTACTATTAGCTCACACTGTCCCTATATATATATATTATATATTATATATATATATATATCAAATATTCAGTCGTTAATAAAATACTTTTAATTCATCCAATCAAGTTCAAGTAACTTCTAGTTGATGACATTAGATGTTATTACAGTTAATTCAACTATTAATTCATTAATTTTTTAAAATTAATTAAATTTTTTTTTTGCCTTTATAGTAGTTGTAATTGTTCTGTCAAGATAGTCTGGTTGGTAAGGCGTTGGATTCAAATTCCTTGTACAGCGAGTTCGAATCAGGTTCTCCATGTTGAGAGTTATACAACTGGGAATACTGAGTCAAAGGTGATCGCTATTCGGCTGTTCATAGGTCCATACCCTCAGAAGCTACTGCACCCTTCTATTGTAAAGCGAAACACTAGAAAAACAATTATAATTATTTAATAAGAAATAACTAAAATAAAATTTTTCTAATAATAAGAAATAACTAAAATAAAATTTTCTAAAATAAAATTTTTCTTTAAAAATTGTTTGTTATATACTTGTTTTTATTTCGGTTTGAAGCGAAAGTAATTAAGCTCCAATTAATATAAAAGTTTTTTAATCATGATATGTATATATATATATATATATATATATATATATATAATATAAGAAGATGAATTCTGATTATCAAAAATATGTATCAATGATTTCAGTATATATCTATAATTCGTAATATGTAACTTTATAATGACTATTCAGAAATGGAATTTGTAGATTACAAAATGTTATCTTAAATAGTAATTTTTTTCTCATCTACAAAGTCCAGAAATACAAATGTCTGTAAATGTCCTAATCACATTTAGAGAATGGGTTAATTCCATGAATTCCCTCACAAACTATTTTTTAACTGTTTCAAAAGCCATTTCTTTCTAGTCATGGTATATTAAAATGATTTTAGAATTAAGAATGGCTTAAAGTAATTTATTTAACTTATTAAAGAAATTTATTTTTATTAATTAATTAATATAGTTAATTAGTAATTAAGTAACAAATTAAGATATGCCATTGTATGTGAGATAATGAACTGAAACCTCCAAGTTTTTATCTAATTTTTATCCTTGTCAAACTTGGGTCAATCTATATAGTTTCATACAAAAACTGAAAAATATGATGGTAAGCATACTTTCTACGGCCTATGAAAGGGTTAAACAGCTTTTCTTCGCTTTCTTAAGAATAATACTTCGTAGGTAATATTTTATAAAGTGGAAACAACCATTTTAATTGGTCCTGAAGCATTATCATTCTAAATTGATAACATATAATAATATATTATCTTTATAAATAGGTTGATTTTTTTGGTAGTTATTATTTAAAAGCTCTTTGTTAATGTTATTTTTAATAGATGAAAACTTGAGTTATTTACAAAGAAATTGTTACAATAAGACTTAAGGATTGTCTTTTGGAAAGTTGATATTATAAATAAAGTTCAATTTTTTCGAATATCATAGTTATAATAATTTATTATCAATGCATATATTATAAATTTATATAATGTAAGGATAAAATGTTTTTCAGTAAAAGAAGTACAATTTATTTTCTTAACATTTTACTATACTACAAACTCTTCCATCGACCTTTTTTATAATATAAAATGATACTACATCATAACTTACAAATTCCAAACTTCGTATTGTTCGGCGAAGTATATTCTGTCATCAGCACGAGGCTAAGGCAAAAACATATTATGGATCTTCGTCGCAAAAAATTCTAGCAGTATCTTGTCTGGTGTCCCATGCAACAAGGGCGGCGGAAATGCTCATCCCGCCTAACAACCACAATAGATGGACGTGGCAGACTTCCTGGGGGATGGGCGTTCTAACAGGAAATCTAGTACATGAACTGTCAGTTACAGAGCAGGCTCTGGATTCGGGCGACAGCGTATGTTAAATCCTATCTAAAGGATAATGATGAGGAATTATTAAGGATTACTGATACCTTGCCTCTAGTACTGATAATATTTGAGTGTTGCGTGGATAAGAGAAACTCGGATTTCTGATTATATCGGTGGAGGGCCTGTGACATGCATCGAATAATCAACAAAGTCATTGTTATTCGGGGGATGATCACCTAGAAATACATTTTGGAGTAGCTTTGGTTGGATTGAAATAATTTTTCAAAGAAGAAATAAAATTAGAATCATTATCTGAAAAATGCCTTGAAATTCTGATTAGATGTTGGATAAGATCTGAGAATTTCAGCTCGATGCTAATTATTTCAAGCATCACTTAATTTTTCCCACTGCCATGATACTCGTACTTTTTTAAAGAACAAGTTTATTATATTTATTTATACACTTATTATTGCCGTATGAGAACTAATCTTTTATTAAAAACTTAATTCTTTTAAATGACGAAAAAAAGTTTGCAAATCATATAATGCCGTGCAAAGTATTCACATCATAAAATCTCGTTTTACTCCTTTGTAATTTTGATATTTTAGCAATTTTTATTTGAATATCTATCACCGTTGTTTTTTCTTTGAAATGTATTTAAAATTAATAAATTTTATGTCATCTGCAGTAAATATGAGGTTCAAGGATATTAGCTGTGTGTTAAATGTTATATGTTTTAATTCTATAATACAAATTTGTTTTTTCAGGCTTCTAATAATAATGAACTTAACTATAGTATTTTTCTGAACACAAGAAATATTTTTCTGATTTTTTTAAATTTATGAATAAGGATTTAAAAAATGAAATCCAACATCCTACATTTTCCAGAAATTTTCTCATTGATTGAAGATATTTTATTCTTTTTTTTACTACAAAGGTTCAAGCATTGAAATTAAAGTTTTCCTAATGGCCTATTCATCGGATGCAGAAAATTAGGGCAAAAATTGACTTTCTTGAAGCTTTTAGTATATTAAAGAGAAGAAGGCATTAAACCGAACATCAATGATGTAAAAAACGCGCCATCACCTTTGCTGATAACTAATGAAAAATTATACAAGTTTTGAATAACAAGAGTAGAACTTTGCAGCGCTTAATACTTTCAACACTACCATCGCGATACCTCGTCTTCCAGAAACTTCCAATTACAGGTTTCTGTGGACTAAATATTGCCTCTTATGTCAATTTAGATAGGCAAAGTTTCTAACACACGCACGCACACACACACACACACACACACACACACACACACACACACACACACACACATATATATATATATATATATATATATATATATATAATATAAACTTATGATTGAAAGTATTTGAGAGACGATATATCTCGTTGATAGCAGTGAATATGTTAAATAGGAAATTGTTTGCAGTTTGCAGTGCTAAAGTAAAAGTTAATCTTTTTTGTCTACAGATCTATAAGCATGTTTAGGATGAAAATTTTGATGCTCCTAGTTTCGATGAAAGACCGTGGGAGGGGTGCTTAAATTAAACCATTTTTTAAGAAATCAGAAATAAAAAATAGGAAGCGCACACGCACATACAATGAGAAATAAATAATAAAAAATGTTATCTCCTTAACCAAAAACTTATCTGTACGAGACGTTTAAATATGTAATTCCTCTGCGGTCGTTAGTGTCATTTAATTCGTTTCTGGAAGCTCTAATTTGATTAACAATAATGCGATAGTGGTTTTTACTTTGGCATTGCGAAAATGCAAAATTTTGGACAATGGTCTTTCATAATTTGACAGACAAACAGTACAGTAAAGACTCTGAAAAAGGGGGAAAAAATGGCACTTTCAAGAACCCTGTAACAAGTAGTAAATAGGCAGATTCGTTTATTAATATTTTGTTCTTATTTTGAAAGTATTAAGAAATGCATAACTTAGGAATGGGAAACTGCTTCAATGTGAATCAATTTGTCGTCATATGTTGCTAATTTAAATATTACCATATTCATTTAAATATGTGATTTAAGTAAATGTAATTTATTTGGAAGTCATTTTATTTCAATTTAATTTAGTGAGTGAAACATAATCAAAGTAACAGTATTTTTAATGTAAAGAAGAATTCTTACAGTTTCATTCTTTTCTCTATAAATCTGTAAATTAAATGAAATTCAATTTTGTGCAAAAAAATGAGTTGCCTCACACTTTTACTACAGAAATATTTCTAGTCTTCAGTCGATTTATTCTCGAACGGAGTAAAATTTCTTTAATGCAGCTGCCTATATTGAAAATTAGAGAATTTGCAATTTTATTTTATTTTCCTAATGTTTGTACAATTTTCTTCCTTTTTCTTTGTTTCTAAGTCCATTTCTTAGAAGTTACAGCAATTTTTGTATACATTTTTACACATTTTAATGCTATTTCAAGTCCTGCCGTGCCATTTTCTCAAATTCAAGTTTTTCGTTTTCGTTCTTAATAAATATCTCGTAAAGATAGAATTTACAATTTTTGTTCAAATTTTCTATAAGAACTTCTCAATATGTTAAGAAGTTCCTGAAAAAGAGATTTTGTAGTCTAATAATTCAGAAATATTATTATGCGGTTTTTAATGCTTTAAAAGGAAAAAAAACGAATTTCATATGTATCAGCGAAACATGTTTGAAAGTTTATATAAACAGAGCTTATTTTTTAATTCAGGAACTTGATAATATATTTTACAAAAGGACTAAAAATTGAAACAAATCATTTTATTAAGCTTTAAACTAAAAAAAAAATTATCTCTTTTCAGCCTAAAAAAATTCAATTTCTTTTTTTAAAGAAAATGTTGTCATTTAACAGCTATATTTTTTTCTTTGTTTTTCAAACTTCTTAATGCAAAAAAAAAAAAGAAATAAACATGCAAGTATTTTAAAGTGTTTCTCAAAAAATATTCGTACTGAATATAGTAGCATACTTTAACAGCGGCCGAACAATTTCCAGATAAGCGTAACCAGAACATCCCTAAAAAAATGCAATTCTGGCAGTTATGTATTCCTATCTCCACGCATATGTCAAACATAATAAAGTGCTCCATCATATTCAGTCTTACTGTTTCCTTACATCATCGTCTTTGCAGGTACGCTTGCCCTGCTTGGCATACCAAATAGAAATCCAAGGCGAAAATCCGCCTTTAACCGTGATGAATTCCGACATAATATACAAAATCCATAAATTATTGATGCGAATGGGCATTACTCTGTTATAAGAGATATAGCCATTTCCCATAAGAGATGAGACATTATAAGAATGTTACTCCGAGATATTATTTTCGATAAATTGCTCTCACTACAGATGAGAAATATAAAAATAATTATATTTATTGTCCCTGTTATTTAAGCAGAAACGATTGCTTCCTCTTCTTTGAATTTCATATTGAATTTTATTTCAAAGAATTTTATCTGTAGATATAACAAGAAAAAATATTGAAACTGAATAAAATTTAGAAATTTTGTCCAGCAAGTGTAGAAATAACTTTTATTTGCAATTTTGTTTTGATAGTATTTGAGAAGTTGATTTTTCTTGCGGAATATATAAAAATTTCGAATACAATTTTAGAGGCATTTATTATCATTCTATTTGAACTAAGAAATTTATGGAATGCAAATAAATAGAACATGGGGAAAAGTTTCAAATTCATAAAAAAAACTATGGAATAAAAAGTAAAAATCGAAGTTTGTAGGATTCGTGAAGTATTATGTATTCATTTTACTAACAGATGTATATTAATAACTTTATCGATCTGAATTTCAAGGACATCTGTTAATCCAATCTGCATGTATTGACTTGACTACTTAAAGCTCTTTTTTATATACAAATATCGGACATTATGCATAATTCAGAGAACGCAATATTTGTTATTACTTCTGGATAATATAACCACTCATATTTGTGATGATAATAATATGTCTGTTTTAGTGTTAATACAAGTATATATATAATCCAATTATATATATGGATTATATATATATACAGTTACAAAATATTATAATAAATTATCTGTTATAATATTTGAAAATGAGATTTTATGTAGAAATATTTCCTATTCTTCGGATCAGACGGAGTTAGGATATTTTTGAATATCTGAATATTTTTTTGAATTTCTGAATGAATACCTTTTGCTTGTTTGTTTAATTCATAATTTTATTTATTTTCATTGTTAGATTTTTCAATTATATTTTAAATTACTTTTTAATCACATAAATATCTAAGAAATCGTTTACGTCAGACATTAAATATTTCTCATAAAGTCATTCTTCAATATTTGAATCGAAATCACTCTTAATTAGCATATTTCGGTAGTAAATTTTAAACTGCTGAACTACTTTTCTTACTAATTGGATTCTTCTAAAAGACTGATATCTATAATGTTTATTTTATTTAAAATTTCAGGGTTAGACGTATCGACATTATTGTTGTAGCTTTTAAACGATCAAATATGGCGATATATCCTATTTAACTACATCTGATGTATGCTTGTCTGTAATATCAGGTGATGATATTATAAATGTGCTTTCTAAATATATGATAAATAATAGTTTATAAAGTGCCAGCCATCCCAAATGCACTGGAAGCTATATCAAATTCTCAACAATACATTTTTTAAAAATATATTTATATGTACTTTTTTTTTATCAGATCAGAACATGATGTTGTTTTTGGGATGAGGTTTATGGCGTCAACAAAAGTCCGTTAGCAAAAAAATGAAATTTTATTATTTGCACGTGCATCTCAAAAAATCAGCTTTTAATAACGTGTTGCAATTGAATTTACAAAAGTGCTGATTTAAAAAAAATGACAAGCAAATAAAACCGAGAAAAATTTTCATTTTGAGCACAAGATTATATGAAATGAAATAAACAGAAAATGTGATAAAACATGAAGCGTGAAAATGTGATTTAAACAATAAATGCGAGACAAAGTTTTTTGGATCGTTTGCAATACTAAAGTGACTCATTCAATGAAACAATT
>JAOUZG010018917.1:2129584-2148794 GCA_026289955.1 Argiope argentata | reverse complement strand
ATAATATTTCTTGTAATTTGTTCACATTAATATCCTACGGAGGTGTTGTCATCTTTGTCTGTTGAACTTGGTTAAAATTTCGTTATTAGGCATGTCAAATTTATTTAAGGAATAGCGATATTACCAAATTCTTACTTTTAATACTATATGTAAATTCCGATTTCCTCAATCGACATTTGGGCCTTTTGCAAGTGCAACCGTCTAATAAAAAACTAAGAAGTACGGGCCAATTTTAAAGAAATGAATTTTAACCAGTTAACCACGAAATAAAATTTTGTTAGGCTCGTCACAAAATGGGGATTTTTTTTTTGCTTTCAAAATATTACAGCATATTTCAATGAAGCCAAATATCGTCATGTTCATTGTGATAAAGCTCCGAGTATGACGAAATATTTTGTCATACCCAGTTGACTGGTTAAAGAAGTAACTCGAAAGGATGTTTCTAAATTTTTAATGTTATCCAGTTTTGTCTTTACGCAATTCACGACTCGCAAAAATTCAACTGGGAATTGAACTGGAAAACATCCCCATTAAAATTTCTCAAAGCAAACTTGTAATGTATAAAACTGTTTTTAACCCTTCAGTTAAGTTCTCTTTTCAATTATCCAAAAATGTTCGACTTCATATGTCTAGACATTGTTTACTCAAAAACGAAATCTTGTCCCAATAATATATCCAATTTTTTTTTTATAAAACTCATAATAACAGACAATTATTCATTTAAAAATTATTTTACATTTAGCCTTCGTTTAGGAATACATTTGCTTTAAAGCTTTCGAAATTGAATGAACAGTAATTTATAGAAAGAGAAAGATAGAGAAAATCGAAGAAAAATCCTGAAAGACCCCTTGATATTTGTTCTCAGAAATGAATTGAATGAATGAAATGAATTCGAAGAATGAGATTTGAGATTAAATGCGTCTGTATCCTTTGGGATCTCAACTGAGAAACCCATAACATTATGATACGAAACTTATTTTTTCTAAACAAGTAATAAAAATTTTATGAGACATGTGAAATTGAAATTGAAATCGTTTATGAATGGAATCCTTATTCTTATGAAATATGCGATTGTTTATCAATCCAAATCATTTCAAAAATGTATTAAATTTTGACTCACAATATATATGGCCTTAAGAAACATAAGCTGAAGTAAATGAAATATCAATTGATTATTTTTAGAGATTTATGAAACATTTACAATTAACTTGTATGCAATTTATATATAACGATTCTAATTTATAACAATTTTAGAAGCATGATAACTATTACTAGAATGTTCGTCAGTATCGCTTGGAGCTTGTGTAGTTTGTTCTCCTTTCCCCATTGTAGCAGTGAATTCGAAACTTTTACTTGGCTTTCAATCATTTTTTCATGGTGATTACTAAGAAAATGTTTTGTGGTTCTTGATTAACTAGGGGAGATTCTACATCTAAATATACCTAGAAGGCTCGCAAGTGTCGTTTCGACACCAAGGCAATTTATCATTATAAATAGTTGTCGTAAGTAGATACCATCAGTAAAACAAACTTCCCAAAGTACTATCATTCATTTGTTTGATCTTTAATGCAGTGTTATAGGTTCACAGCGGAAATGAATAAGTTATTCAGAAATTATTCAGTCAAAGTGTTTCGTTACACAGCAGTTGCTTATCTGCTCATACAAAAAATTTCATTCAATTTTAGAAATCGTTTCTGGGCAGATACTCTGAAACGAAAGCTAGTAGAAATGGCCTAAGCCACGGTGAAATTGCTAATTTGTTGCTAGAGATCTCTGAAAATGAATCGGATGTTGGTGAACGGTCTTGTTTTTATTTACATTCGGTTGAAACAGAATCACTGAAAATAGTCGGAATAATTAATTTGTTTTGTTACAGATTTTTATGACATAAAGAGTCATAATATATGATAATTACATGAAATATTAAAATGTCTTAAAACAAAATCCTACTGAACAGTGGTCCAATTATTTAGTACAATTAGTTTTAATATTTTATATCGCGGTGTCGTAATATCACCAGCGGACGTTTAAGGATAATCTAAGTCCCAGACGTTCCAATGATATTCAAATTTAAATAACATACCTGTTACTTTGTCCCTAGCGGAATTGAAAGCTTTGTTTATAAATTGATGCTTGTTTGATTCGTTTGACATTTACTTAAGTATTTATAATCAATTCTTCAATGATATAATGTTTGCCAAATAATGAGAGACTATTTGATTAAATGATTTACCTTGAGAATATATGTATAACTTAGTCTGTCCATATATTATGGTTTATTTCCCCTTTTTTATGAAATACCAAATTTGACTCTAATTCACAAGTAAAAATGTAGTATTTGAAATAGGTTATTGGAATTATTTGGACAGTTTACCTTAACAATATTATCTCCCATTAACTGGATGATAATGAAAAATCAACAAGGACTACTGATGCATTAAAATGTTTGTTGGCAATCTTTGAGGTACACTATTACATATAGTACAGCGAATATGTAATAGTGTGCCTTTGTATGCTGTCAACTTCTCGTCTTTTTAATCAATAAATTTTAAATTTTATAATTTCTTCCAAAGTAAATGTTTGTTATTACATTAAAGTTTTTTTATGCTATATTTTGTTTCGAAAAACCATATGAGTTTTTTTGGAAGTTGGTATATAGATTTCTTCTTGCGATAATATCCGAATAATGTTTTTTCTCGTTCCAATGATCAAGGTTCTTTGAATCACCGTCTATCGTATATTCTATACATGATATTTCAATCTGATGAGAATTGTTCTCACTTCAGTGTGCCAGCGCGTTAAATAGTATCAAATGAAACGCTTTTTTTTCTCATTAATCGATTATTTTTTCCTACGTCTTTCTACAAATAATTTTCAGTATAAAATAAGCATGGCAGATTTCTAACAAAACAAATTTAACAATAACATCAATTAGACTTTATTTCTACATCTAATTCTACTTAGAAGTTCCATCATTTAAAATAATTCTAATTGATTGAAATAATATTGAATTTGCACATATCCCTGTTGCTAGCACACATGTTAATTACATTTATTGAATGTTTTTGTATCCAATCGGGAGCAAATTTAATTGCAAAATGCTTGAATACAAAAAAATCCTGTAATAATTGCCAAAAAAGACGTCCATGAGCTTAACTGTAATATTTTTGAGCTTGTTATCCTTCGTTTAGAGCCTGCATGTCGCCAACCATTTTGCCATCTCCCGTTAAAAAATGATGATAGGTTAGGATCTTCTGTTGGCATTGCTGATGGGGTTCAGCAATAAGTGTACATTATGAAGGAATGTGGAACAAGAGTTTCTCCCTCACTCTGATAGCATTATCGTTATTACGTTATAGTGTAAATTTTTGATTGCTTCAAATAAATATTTTAGTTATTAAAATCTAGCAATGAGATAATAATACTCGCATGGAACAGGATATAACGAAATAATATAAATAAAAAAATCAATTTTAGTACACAGATTTAACATCTACATTATGAACACCTATCACGATTCGAGTCAAATACAACAAGGATTTAAACATCTCATTTTTTCTGACGCATGTAAGCACAATGACTCAAAAATTTAATCACTGTAATACATCGGTGTAGTGCGATTTTGAAATTTAGAATGCATGTACTTTTGTGCCATTTCTTTGAAAGTGTTGAGTAAACTGATTCTAAAACCGAAAATAGTATCTGAAAATCATAGAACCGCATTCCAGAGATTTGCAGTTCTTGTATATAAAATTTCCTGAATTTTATTAAAAAATACGATTGATAGAATTTTAATTACCTCGGATCTTAAAATTTTGTGTTATAACATTCTGCATTAATAAAAAAAGGAAATATATTTTTATAAATTGCATTGCTATTTGAATTCAAATATTGAATATACTATTATAAATTTATTTTTCATGAAAATTGGTTTTCGTATGGATTGCATTTTCTATGGGTGAATGAATGAATGAACTTTAATTTACTTTTTAATATTAAGTAACTTTAATTAGATTCAATTTAAAAAACAGAGAAATTATAATTATTTTCTCCAATTCTTGGAATCCTAAATTGTTACAAACCTGAAATTTCATTTCTCAGCGCTAGCAGTGTGAAAAAGCGCTAGCAGCCCCAGTTGATGCTGAGCGGGAGCTGCTTCAATGATCTGAGAGCTTGGCGACCATTTGATGACGAATTTTGAGACAAAATGGAAAATGCTGGAAACTTCAAGAATTTTTATGATCCGTCCAATAGAAATCACAGGTGCGCCCTGATTGGTCTAGATAGTTCTCGGCTCGCCTTCAGGGAACTATGAAAGATCGACAGTCTCAAGCTATAGGTGAATTGAGTTGAGCCAGAAGCGGAGTTGTGGTGGAAGACTAGTAACGATTCTTCGAGAGGATAGCTCAGCAACGGCGGAGTGTCAGAGTTGTGAGTAGAGGAAGAGAGCGCATTTGGTGTCTTCGAGAAAATAAATGTGTATCGAGTCTTGTTGTCTGCTGTAACAGTAGCGACGTATATTGTATGGAGTAGCCGGTCGTGTAGTAGTGAATCTGCAGCTAAAGCGAGGAGACGGTGATAACTTCAGTCAATTTGAGATACTGTTGAACGAAGCTCCAAGAAAGCCCTATCCTACTGGATTCGGTATGGTCTCTTTGAGTGCTGTAGTCGATTACTACTTATGGACTGCTGTTTGCTGTAGCGTGCTGTCTTGTATTCGCCTAGGTTCTACATATTTGTCGTCTGTGTATTCGTCCTTTTTGCTTTGGTGTCTTCGAGAAAATAAATGTCATTTTCTACCGAGGCTTGCTGATTGTGTCTTCACACCATACAGCCACTAAAATAAAATACCCTTTGATCTGTAATAATATATTTTTTAAGCAAATGAAGAACGAAATTAAAGGAAAATTATGAAGAACAGTTAAAGAATTTTCTCTTCTAAAGACATATGTATTACTTTAAAAATTTAACAGATTTTTTTTAAAAAAATTACATATTTTAACGAGAAAATTAATTAAGGATAATTACATTGCATTTTATTTCAAGTTCTCTTTCTTGAATTTCATATATCGTTGTAAACTACGATATTTTCTATAGGCTGGAAATAATCAGACAAAGACGACAAACACACGAATTACAATGTTATAAAAACGATTCATTTTTACACCGAGATGAAATTTGTTTTATTTCTCTCTTTATATAATTTCAATATGCGGTTTCCGATTTAAAAATTTTAAATTTAAATTTTACTCAATAAAGTGCTACTTTAAAATGTCACTTAAGTTTGAAAAACTACATTAAAAATATTAACACAATAAAATCAGTATTGTCCTGCTTTAATTTTTTTCTCATTTTGTATTACATTCAAGAAAACAAAACATTTAAATGTTGATTAAAATAAATTTTATATATGCAAAATGATGAGAGAATAATATCTAGTAAAAATAATAAATGATACTCACAAAATATGATTTAATAACATTTTCTTTAACGAAGATGTTAATAATGTCTTAATTTAATTGAAAGTTAACTAAGTAAATGATTCATTTCTGCTATCTAACACAATGTTGTTTTTTATTATACAATAACAGTCGATAAATAGTTATTTTCTTCTTGTTCGTATAAGTAAAATAATTATTCAAGGGATTTCAAAACCATTCTACCCACAAATGTAATATTCATCAATAAATATGCAGTGCACATATGTTTTTGCACCATAAATTGGTTTCTCCCTCTTTTCAGCTCTTAAATAATTTTGTATTAAATAAACATTCCCATTTTTCCTTTAAATCCGAAAGTATTATCACCTACATTTTTGTTAGAAAAGCTTTCATTTTTTTTACTACTGACCTGGCCTAACCATGTCAATTCTATTTCTGTTAACGAACCGATTTCTGTTACCGAACGAGGAAGGCAGAATATTAAAAAAAGTTATTATCAAGTATATTCTCACTTTACATCTTGTGCCGGTCGTTTGGTACAGAAACTGGCAACCCAGTTTAAAATTTGTTGGGGTCAGTTAAGATCCCTCAGTTATGAAAGTATTAAATTTTAACGTAGAAAAGTTAAAAAGTTTAGTGCTTGTATAAAAAAAAGAATTGATTGATAAATTGATTTCTCTCGTCAACTCATTCTGACTAAATTGGTACTTATAATTCATTTAAAATTATAAATAACTGCTAAAATGAAACTCACCACGTCTGTATAATTACATTGGGATTATACCCTCCCCTCTTTTTTCATTGGCGGTTTTGAATTTGAACTGAATGATCGTTATCTTGACAGCACTGAGGATGAAAATTAGTCTTAAGATCCTCACTGATGATGATACAACCATTTTGTTAAGAGGCGTAGCCTTTAAAGAGAGGTAACTAGAACCTAAAACCTTAATGTACATGCATAAGAAGCGAAATCAAGCCATCGTACTTTAATCTCCTGATGTGCATATCTGGCGGTGTTCTCTGGTGCATGTACTTCCCACTATAAAAGATCAAATCCTTGGCAATGTTTTACAGTACTATAATGGGAATATCATCATTCTGTCACCTGAGTGGAAATCGGAGCTATGATAATCCATTGTCTTCATTACGATCAAATCATTGATAACTAGTTTTACTTGAGATTACTGTACTGATTGTGTAGCTACTAAGGAAATCGGAAATGAAAAACACCACAACCCTCTCAGTTTCTTTTTAATTTTTATTCCCGTCTACAAATGTCGTATTGGCATTAAGTTATCATTACACAGGACCCGACATGAAAGTTTGGCTATAAGAGGACAATGGTTTCAAAAAATCCCATTTTTGGTGAATTATTTTTTTATGAGACTAAAGTACAAAATTTTGTAATTCCGAACAACACCGTATGCTATTTATATTCTAAAGATCTAGAAGTCCCTAGATAAAAGAATATCTCAAAAGATGAACAGAAAGAAAAATATTCACATATATACAACATAAATATTTAAATATTGAAAAGAAAGACAAAAATGTTAAAATTAATGTAAACATATAAAATTATTTGAATGTATTTTGAGCTTGGATAAAAATTATGATAATCAAATTATAATTAAATAATTTATTTATTTCGCTTTATTTCTGTTCAATATATGTTACTAAAAATATTTGAAAAATCTTTGCTTTTCTCTATCAATATTCCATATTAAGTCAGATTCCCGTGGAAATTATGTTTTTTATCAGATTATTTTCCTATATATAATTAGTCAATTACTTTATAGATAAATGGGTTTCATATGTAACTAACAAAATTAACGCCGATATAACTTCCAATACAAATAATAGGAATCTACTTCTTTTTAAGTGTTAAATTATCTCTAATTGCTTGAAATTTGTATTTCTTATTTAAATTATATTATCTATGATTTATTTACTCTGATTAAGAATAAGGATTTTCTTTTCGAAATTTTAAAACATTATGTTAAAGGGTTATGAATAGAATGTGCAGAAACATAATCATTTTTTGGCCTGCAATTTTAATTTTGAATTCTGACTGAGGGAGTAATTTGAATTTTGACTTGCTCTCTTATAAGCGCTAAAAATACTAATAAGGAAATTTTAGTAATGCAGTATCCCATGTTTCAAATTTAATATTTTTTGTCAAAAAATACTTGTATGCAATTTGCTAGTTGCTCTGAAAAAAATCATAAGGTGTTTTAATTAAAAAATCAGTTAAAAAAGAAACTAAAGGTTCATTTACATAGCTACATACAAAAAAAGATAAAACAAATGTTTTTTTAGTTATTTTTTTATAGTGGAAGTATAAGATTTTTTTTTTTCAGATCTATTTTTCTCCCTGCGGAAATCCTCATTTTTTTTCGATATAAGCTTTCATG
This sequence comes from Argiope argentata, assembly GCA_026289955.1. Classification (NCBI taxonomy): domain Eukaryota; kingdom Metazoa; phylum Arthropoda; class Arachnida; order Araneae; family Araneidae; genus Argiope; species Argiope argentata. The sequence continues at coordinate 2,140,942 of JAOUZG010018917.1, read as the reverse complement.
TATGTTTTTACCGTTTTTCACGCTTTTTAAAGTCGAAGTTTTGTTTGAAGAAATTAAATTAACTTTTCCTCTTAAATTAATTCGATTTCTTTTAGGAAGTATAGTTTTACCAGTCTAATTAAAAGCACAATCAGTTTAATTATTTTTCTTAGTGCGAGTAAGAAATTCAAATTGGTTTTACCTTGTTTCTCGAACGTTGAAATATGTTTTGAATTCGTTCGGGAGAGTTTTGACGTATATCTATGGATAAGAATAAGAAATTTTCTGACAAACAATTCGTATCTTTTAAGCAAAATCATAAATTTTCTTAATTTCTTTTTCCTTATTGATTAGGGGTTTTATTTATTATTTTTATCCATTTAGTTGATAAACATTCTCACCAAGGAATTAACAAGGTTGATAATTCTGCTTTAATGTTTTAAAAATAAATGTATCTTAAAAATAAATGTATCTTAAATAACTACTTTTCCGGCTGCTTTCTGTTTTTTAAAGAAATTAGTGACTGCATTTTATATTTCCATAATTTATAATGCGATTATTAAGAGCTTTCTTGATTATCCCGAGTTAACTCGGGTTCACACACATTGCTTTTAATTATCGCCTCTAGAAAACGCGAGTCTCTCATATTTTGTCAATACTATTTATTTAATCACGTTCTTCTTCGACCTGAAACCCAAAAACGAAGCAAATATTCTGCTTTTATTGGAAATTTATAGTTATATTGGATAATTTTAAAGTTGGATTATGGTACCGGACGGACAGGTGTTTCGTTCAATAGTCTTTATGGCAGTTGTTGACTAAGTAGAGTAGTTACATTGAAAGAGAGTTGTAAAACCAGCTACTGCGTATGATAACGAATATGGAGTGGAGGTAACTGTTTTCAGAAATGGTTATGAAAGCATGGACTTTAAATATAGAGGACTAATATTTTAACTTTTCATCTGTTAGAGGTTATACAATATTGGAAATTTGATGATAAAACTGTATGCTTTCACACCTACAAAAACAACTTAAAATATGCTTGATATGTTTCGTTTCGATTCCTTACATTTAAAAATAGAAATAAAAATATGATTTTTTTTCCAAATTAAAAAAAATGTTAAAGAGTGCGGTTTAAATCTGAATAAAGTTTTATAACATTTATAAATGTTAGTAGTATATATTTAGCATATATAAATATCATATATATTTATAAATATTATAGCATATATTTAATAGCATATTCTTTGATATTTTGTCTAATATCAATGAGTAACAATAATTTAGAATTTGGGTTCGATTGTTTTCAACCAAGTATAGAAAATGTCTCACTAAAATGTAATATTAAATATAACTTAATTTTCAATTTTTTTAAAAAATTTAATCCAAGAAAATTTTCATGATTCAAAAGGGGGTACTTTGACTTAGTTCTGATTACTGAAAATCGTAAATAATAGAAAACTTTAAATCTAGCTATGATTTAAAAGCTCTGACGTTCATTTTGTGCAGACATGGTTAAATTTAGATGTGGTCTTCATTACAAATCCCATGACATTCGTATTTCTTTATTTTTCTAAATAGATAGCTTATACTATTTAGGATATTTATAATCCCTATATTAATATGACGCATATTTGATAAAGTGAAGCGAAGTGCTTTTATATATTTTTGCATTTTTAATTACTTAATCTTTTCAATTCATCGCAATTTATAATTCAACTGTGAAATGTAACTGTTTGCACAAAGTTTAAATAAAAATAAAAGTTTTGAGGAATCAAACAGAATTCTGTTAAATTTATAAAATAAATTTCAAAAAGCGATAATCCAATGAACTGTCTCATTTATCATATTTCTAAAAATTACACTAAATCTGTGGCACGTTCGTCTCTCTTCCGACTCCCTGGTGGATGAGTACTGTGTAGATAGCTGCATAAAGCCAGATAAGATCTACGATACTGAAGTATACTTTTGGTACTGTGGTTATGCTACTAGGCCTTAGCGTCGCGGGTTCGTACGGTAACCTTCACTCGCCATAAATCTTTTACTACAAGAATAATATTTTCAACTTTTTATATGAAAAGTTTGTCGCTATTTAGCTTTTTGCATTTAAACTCTGCAACTTATCTAAGATACCCAAGAATTTGTCTATTGTTTAGCTAAATCTACCATTATCCAACCACTCAGCTATTTTTTTTCAAAGGGGAATTCTCTTTGGTGCAAGCTGCTTTGAATTTTTATAACTTTAAATTCTAGTTTCATATTTCCCTATTAATAAGAGGTGTCCAAATATCAATACAAGATTTGATTTTTTCTCTATTTTCAGTGAAGTGTTGGCAATCCTATTAAAAGACCAATTTAACTGCTGATAGTTTAAGGTTAGTAACGATGGAGCGTTATATGATAGAATAGCGTATTTTCACTGTTGAACAATGTTTCAAAAATAAGGAAAGTAAGGTGGACATTTGAGAACTGGCCTTTCAAATCGCATTATTTAACCACCATTGAATTTGTATTTTTTTGACATTATTTGAAGTCAAAGGTCAATACTAGCAACTACACAAGCACGCCTGCATTAAAGGCAAAAATATAATATTGCACCAACTAAATTCAACCACATTTAAGCAAAATGTTCGTGGAAATTTGATTTAAAGGATTCGTATGTGCTAGTAAAGCTGTGGAGGTCATTTACCTTATGTGTTATTCCATACACAATCCTATCATGTGTACAATAAAAATATAACAATTCAAAGGAAATTAACTACTTTTTTTTATTTAATTCAAATCTTGCATTAACACGTTGCTCCATCGTGTACGGCTCTTTTTTTACTATCATCTGTCGAATAAAGTTTTTAATTTGTTTCTAACACATTTTAAAACAAATGAGGGCAAATTCAAGTCGTTAATTTTGAGGGAGCTTTTATTTTTTCTTTGATTCATTCTTTATATTTAGTTGTTATTACTATTTTTATTCCTTTGTTTTCTTCTATGTTCACTTCTGGTTTTTCATTCTCTTTTCTTCCTTTTTATTTTTTTTATCTTAATCTTTTAAAGTTTCATTTTCTATTTTTTTTAAAAAAATTACCCAGTATATGTTGTTTGGCTTCTTAAAGTATTAACGAGCCTCTTACCTAGATGAATGTAAAACTGCTATTAACACATGCCTTATATTATTCAATATCCCCAATTTTAACATTTAATGTTACAAAGAAGAAACTAATTTCAAAAGCTGATTAAACAGATGCAAAAAATATCAATCAAAAACTTTTCACATTTGACAAATATCTGTGAAATATTTTAGTTCTTTAAGATTTAGACATATTATTTATTATATTTTCTTTTCCAAAAATAGCAGATGAAAGCACCATCTTCATTGATATTCCCTTTTGTGTGCCGAGATTTGTGTCCCATTCCTACTGTCGAATCACTTTATTTCAATTCTATCAAAATAGCAATGCTTTTCTAAACATGCACAGAAAGCCCCATGAATACGCAGAGGGGAACGAGAAAAAGCTCTTAGTCTGAAACTTTTCATATTGGAGTGCTGCTTCTCTGGTCGAGTGAAACTCAATAGGGAAAAAATGAAGGGAATTTTCGTTATTGATATTCTGAAAAAAGTCTATTTTAGGAAATATTTCAAGGGTTTTTTTTTAAAACAAAAACTAAACACTTATTCTGAAGATGCCAATTGTTTCTAATTCAAATAATAAAAGAAACTTTTATATATTTTCATGACTGAAAAATTATTTAAAATAATTATTCATGGAAATGATGAAATTAAGGTTTGAATCCCTTAACATCTTTTGCATTAGTTATTGCTCATCTATGTATGGATTAATGACAATACTCAAGAAGATATGTCAAAATTGGTCGCATTTTTTATTCTTTCACCCTGCATTTTATTATTTTTAGTTTTTTTTAATAATGTATATAATATGAAGATTCTTACGACATTGTAGAAATATTTCTAGCTAAATTAAAATTTATGGTATTATCATTTTATTAATTTGATCTTAGATTCTTTTTCGCAACAAAATATTATTATTACTTATTTCTGTTCTGTTTAAAATGAAATAACTAAGTGTATAATGGTAAAAGTGATTTGAAAGCTTAAAATATATTCGCAATTTGGAAATCATTTCACCATTTGATGCATGCGAATAGCAATTATTACCTAATTTTAAGAATATTGAAATTTGATGTACATTTTTGGGGGAAAAAAGGAGCTTCCCAAATTTATAGCTTTATAGTTTGGCGTAAGATTATAAAACAAGTGTCATTTAAAATTCACAATCGTTTTCTTAAAGCCTTTTTTAATAAAACATTTCATAAAGGGCAGTATGGATATTGAAGTAAGAGCAGACTTTAAAATTTCCAATCGTAACAAACATAAACCATCATCAAATTTCAAAACTATATCAAAAGTTTTTCCCGGAAACCAAATTTCTTTAGTCTTTAATCCATTTAAAAACTATGAGCTACTAAAGTTTTGACCTTCTAACGTTTATATAAAATGTTCAACATATTTAAACGTAAAGAATAATTTAATAATTGTTTTCAATTCCTTCTGCTCTACAAATATATTTCATGCATTCCGCATTCATATTTAGTATAAAAGGGTACTTATGTATTAGACTACGATATTTATTGCCATATTTGAAGGTGTCGCTAATGAGTTGCTAAACTACCAATAACGGCAAAAAAACCCGTCCTTATTTTAAAATTTGTTCAAACCTTATCAGTCGTCCGCCATTTTGTTAGTTTCGTTGGCGTCAACGGTTTATCGCCAAATTTGAATCCTCCACCAATGAGTTACGAAACCTTTGGCGTCGACGGTCTAATACGTAAGTACCGAAATTAGTTTTTAAAATGTGAAAAAAATGCTAAAAATTTCAGGTTAAAAATTTCTGAAAGGTAACATCTCTACATTTGGATATAATCTGAAGGACCTGGTCATTTAAGGGTACTGGGAAATTTCAACACATTATTATGATTTGCCTTATTATCATTTTTTTCAGTTTAGTTTTTAAAACGATGCATTAAAGCACGAATTTAAAAGTTTTAAAATGTCGATAGCATTTTAGTTGGTATTCTAATGCAACTAACTGCGCATTTCGTGAAACTGTTCTTGTAATGGAAAAATATACATTAAAAATTTAACATGAAAAAATTATGAAATAAAAATATTTTCTGACTCTATAATACTTTATGATTAATCTTTAATATTATATTTAAGAATAGCAATTTTCTTTCCTTATAAATAATTTGTAAAATGAAATATTTTTTCCTAGTGTTCTGATCAAATTTTTTCTCTTTATAATTACTACATAACGATATTCCATATTTCATTTCAGTATTTTATATTCTTTAACAAGAAAAGGATAATTTGAGTTTGTGTAAATTGAAGAATATTTGTTAATGTGCTCAGTATCTCATTCAGAAATCTCAAATTTCAAAAACATAAACCAACCATAATTTTAAATGCCATATCATCCTAAATGGAATTAAATAAATCTTAAATCGAAACATTATTAAATAATTCATTCAATATTCATTCTTTAGATACACGATACATCACTCATGTAAAAACGAATAATACTATTGATTGATATTTTAGTTTACAACTATTTTCGTCAAATATAAAATGACTCAGTTCACTTTTAATAGTTAAATGTACGGTAGGAAAGGATCAAATTAAGTTTTGAAACCATAATTTTCTGAAAAAATATTTCTTAAGGCCTTTGATAAATAAAGTTATTTTAAAACCAAATTTCGCATAAAATTTCAAATGAAATACATTTTTAAATAAATACTTTTTTCAACTTCTTATAAAAAAGACAGGATATCATAAGTTATTTTTTAATAAAATATTAGGGGTTTATATTTATCTGATGTTAATTATCTGAACAATCACAATTTTTCAAATAATTCTACCCACGCCTATTAAAATGTCATCATTTTTATGAAAAAAATATTTAACCTTTAAAATTGAATGACAATAACACATTCTAATATAAATTTTAGATTATTAAACTGGATGCTTCTTAAATACATTTTGTAGAATAATTACTCTCATAATTATATAAATATAATGATTTTTCTTATAATTATACATGGGGATGATGGCCAAGAAAGGACAAGTTTGAGTTAGTTGATATTTAAAAATTTAATGTCACAATATAGCTACGTTGATGATGATGCGGATATAGCTACGTTGATGATGATTTCAATGTCCTCGGCTATTTTTTTGAAGAAAAGAATCAAACTTTCTTTGAATTTTTTAAAACTTTATTAACAATTAATAATCAGTTACTACTTTATGGATAATATTTACTTATTCATTAAGTAATAACGATTTTAGTGCCTTCATTTCTAATCTAAGAACGCTTTTAAAATATCTTGAATATAAAAAAATAACTTTGAAACTTAAGCCAAAATCAAGAAAATGTATAACACTCATCTAAATTTGGAAATAATCAAAAGTCAAATATCCTCTAATGAGCACATAATACAACAATGCTAATATGTATTCCTTGTAGTTTTTGTATGAGGAATCTATTCATATAAAAATGGTGTTGGTATTGGGAATTCCACAGTTTATAAAATTTTAAATATGTATACAAATAATGTAACTTTTTTAACAAGGTGTTTTATAAAAATAATAAACAAAAACATTGGCTTTTATAATCTCTAATGAAACCTTTAAGTACATAATCTTTTAGTATACTTTTTTAGCTATAAAATGTTTTTAAATGATATTTTTAGTTTTCAGATACGCTGATCAATGGTAGAATAACACTGAGTTACTCTTTCATTTTCCCCCGAACGGCTATACAAATATAGCCAACATATAAATTCCTCTACCAACAGCGTAAAGATGACAATAAATTTAAAAATAGTATTAAAGTATAAAACTTTATACCCATAACTCTTCAATACCCATAACTCTTCAACAAAATAATGTTTTTGCATCATAAACGACGACGTATTTCCTCCCTCCACTAAACAAACGATGAGTATCTGACGTCTGAATAATCAGTATCATATAACTTCCTGCTCACTGTAATAAATTATTCGTCTTGAACTAAATATTTGTTTGCATCAATTTTTTCATAAATATCATTTACATATTCGTCTTCTATACGAATTGAAACTACTCTTATTATTATATATTCAATAGAGCCCCTACTTAACATTTTACAAACTTTACGAGATAGCTTACAAATTATCATCAACAGGAATAGAGCTAAATTAAAAGTCTACTTTCAGCCCCTTACAGTTGACGACTCCAATGTGAGGCCATTCAAGATGGGGCTTCATTTTGAGGCTTTATTTCTTTATTTTTAAGTTTATTTATTAAAATGCCCATAAAATGTTGAAGATATCAACATATAGTAATGAAATATATTTAATTTTTTAGAGGAATATACCAGCCCTGGTATTATATTTATAATTATGTATTCAGTTGATTTTCAAAGTCCAAAAAATTATAATTGAACCACAGCTTGATTGAAAGACAATTTTAGGCTCCTTAGGTTCCCAAAAAAAATTTGTTCTTCGATCGTCAGTTTTAGTAACTTTCAGAATGAAGAAAAGAATTAAAGGAAACAAGGTATAATTTTTTTTTAAAAAAAATGGATAACAAAGTTGCCAAAGATTGTTAATATTAAATAGATATTTCCTTATCGAAATTTACTATAAAATAATATTCGTATTCTGCAAATGTTTCCCAGTTTAATAAAAAATTAACGAAATTGTGTAACATAATTTTCTACAAAATCACAAGCTATATCATTAGAAAATTGCCATCAGAAAAACACTACTAACGTTCAGATATATTAAAGTTACCTGTACTAGAGATACTAATTCCAGCCGTTCAATTCCGAATACATTTCATCATTGATATTCATGCCATGGCTGTAGCACAAATCATGGACTTGGATCCTTGGAAACACATAATGCGAATCCCTAATTCGGCAAGGTAGATTAGCTGGACGTGCTGTTTTAAAGCTTCGAGAAACCATATTGAGTAATGGAATAATATAAGGTATCGGGGCGGTTCTATCAACACACACACACACATACATAAATCCCCTTTGTTTCGCATTATAAATCCGCAGAACAGGAAAACTGATTATAAATTGTATCTACTCCTATACGATAGTATTGTTGCGAAAATTCTCTCCGGGTTTGCTTATAGAGAGTGTATGGCTTAAAACACAATCAACAGGCCTTAGAAATAAAAAATGACGTTTATTTACACAGAGTACGAGAACACAAAGACGACGAATATACAGATGGCATATATGTACAGCTGAGACAAACACACATCAGATTACTACAATATACAGTAGTCCACAGGCACAAATCAACCACAATACATGAAGTGATCACACAAAATAAAGCAGGGGAGAGGATCATCGGAGCCTCGCTCTACGGTTGATCTTCTCGATTTACTACCGACTGCCTACTCCACTGACGCCATGACTCCGCTTGGACAGTTGACAACAGCACTTGGCACTCAACATTTCAGTACTTGCTTAGGATCCATACATCGCTGTCCTTCCACCGTTGCTTCGTTATCCTCTCAAAGACACGTTAAATGTCTTCTACTGCGCTTCGAGTTCAATTCAATTCACACTGTAGCGGGAAACTGCTGGCCTTTTATAGCTCCAGGGAGGTGGGTCGAGAACCTTCTAGGCTAATTACGGTACATTTCAGTTTCTCTTGGGCGGATCCTGAAAGTTTTTGAAGTTTCCACCATTATCCATTTTGTCACCGAATTCTAAGTGAAGAATGTCGTCAAACTCTGATATTACTATTGCGGCAACCACGCGGCTCGCTACAGGGCTGATCAAAAAACGGTTTTTCTGACTATCACAATATTTGTTCTTGGAAGAAAAATTACAGGTTTATATTGTAATCGTTAAAATACTTGAACGCGAGATGTTGATTAATCTTTGTGTTTCACATCTCTCTGAGTTCAAAAAATAAATTTTGACGCAATGCCTGTATATGATAGAGATAAATCAAAATACCTTTGAGTGAGATGGATGTAGTTTTGATATACAGTTTATGTTTTGTTTTTCTAGATTTTTATCAAATTTTAATTAAGATTCTTTCAGAGAAATTTTATTTGTTCAATTATTCGAATATAAGTAAATGTAATTGAAAATCAGAGAACTAGAAATATAAAATGTGTTAGAGAGTTGCAAATATAGAGTGTAGACACCTATCAAATGTTCAGTTAAACCCCAACAAGCGGTTCATCATCTGTTAATCCGTAATTTCCGAAGCATTTAAATGTAATAACTCAAAAATGAAAGGATTCAAATATTTAAAATTTGGTGTATGATTTTGTGTCTATAGTTGTAGGGTTTTTTTGGGGGGTGAAATTTTAGTTTCGATATCGGTTGGAAAAATGTTTCTAAATCACAAATTCAACGTTCTAATACTATTAACTGCAGATTAGGAATTTTTCTTTTCTTAAAGAGGATTTTAATTGAAGAAATTGAAAAAAAATGCAATTTTCCTTCTCCTTAATTCATATTAAATTTGTAAAATTTTAAACGAATAATTATTTTGTAAGATTAAAATGAATGGAGGAATTACAAGTTTGTAAAATTATAAAAGGATAATTATTTTTAATATTTTAATGATTGAATGGATGGATTAAGATACGTGTTTGTAAAATTATAGAAGAATTTAAAAAAGAATTTTTAAATTCTAATTCAAACATATAGTAACTAAAAAGGGTTCAAATGCTTGGCTTGAATAACTACAAAGTTATTTATAAAACTATTTATAGCATTAAAATAAAAAAATGAATCAATATTTTAGAATTAGAGTTTGTAAGGACAATTATTTGTATTTCAGATTTATAGTTTGATCTAGTTGTTTAAAGATAATTCAAAGACAAATAGGGGACAAAAATGTATTGAAGCACTTTTAAAATGATGAATTGCACAAATGTATAACACATCAATAGAATTTAATTTACTACCACATTTTCCGAATATAATTTTAACCATAAAATTTTCATCATATGAGATTATTTATTAAAAAAATGGCTAGATAAAAGATAAATCAGTTGATTAACGAAATCTTGTAAAAGGCATTTAAAAAATGTGAAATCTTCACTGTATAGGACATATCTTGAAATTGAGCAAGTCCATAGTTTTTCACATTATTCACAAGTACAAGCAAACAGAACAAGCAAAGATGAAGATGTCTATAGATATTTAATGAACATGAAAGCAGGTGTATGTTGAAATAACCTGACTTTAATCTGAAAACTGAAGCAGTAAAATTGACTAAGCTTGTGAAAGGAAATTTGGAAATTCTGCAAATCGTAAAAATTTCAGAAGTGTTTTGAGAAAATAAATAGCATTGCCGGTACCTCAATGAAAGCCTAGAAACTAGGTAGACATTTGCTAAAATGTTTGTAAAGCAAGCCAAAAGAATTTTCGAAAAATGTAATTTGTGTTGATGAAAGCAAATGGAATATTTTCGGATAGGATAACAAGCAAAAGTTTCAAGGAAATACAAATACAGCAATGGACGTCAACAATTTACAACCTACTATCAAATATGGAAATGGCACTCAAATAGTCTGCATTGTATTGCAAGCACCGGGGTCAGGAATTTAACATTTTAAAACGAAATTTAAAGCAAAATGCGACCAAGCTGTTAATTGTAAGACCTCTTAAATTGTATCAAGATAAAAACTCGAATTATTGATATTTGCAAATGATTTTCTTCCACCGCTTTCCTAAGGTTACTAAGACTTATGCACAAAGTTCATACCTTAATATCATTGAGAAGTGTAAGAATATTTGTAGAAAAAACTGTATGAACAAATTTATAAAGAGCAGGAGTTAATAAAATATCTGGTCGAAATGAGGCCCAAATTGAAGGATCATTTTACAAACAATTGGTCCCAACCATGCTAAATAGACTAAGAGAGGTAATAAAAAGTAAAAATGGCTCATCAAGGTATTAAGTTTTAAGTTTGCATTTTTTTTCTATATTTATTGTGAAATGTCCCAATATTTAAAGCACGTTTTTTTTTTGTTCATTAGATTTCCTTTTTTTCAATTATAAGTCTAATTATGCTAATATGAGTAATTTGCTTGAATTATTATGATTTGTATTTATCCAAACAATATATATTTTTTGGTTTTATATTTATTTTAAAATGAAATATTGTGATAAATATAACATATCAATAGATGTAATTCGATGTATAATTATTTACCAAATATTTTACCAATTAATTATTCTAATAAATATATATAATTATTGAGATGAATATCTTTGAAATATCTTTTTGCACTCTGCAGGTACTTTTAGCAACATAAAGTTTAAAAAGAACTGAAAACG
>JAOUZG010018917.1:2063533-2123864 GCA_026289955.1 Argiope argentata | reverse complement strand
TACTGTCTTACAGTTAGGCTGCCTTCAAATTTGGTAGCAAAGTGAGAAGGTTTCATCAGTCATAGCAGTGTTATCCTTCATCATGACAATTGCAGGCTACATCCTGCTGTCATCATTCACCAAAAGTTACCAGGCTTTGGCTGGGAGGTTTTACCCCGTCCTCATTATTCTCTAGATTTGGAATGAAATGATTATCATCTATTTCGTGCGTTGGACAATTCCTTTAATGAGAAAGTCTTTGATGATCTTGAAACTGTGGAAACTGCCAAACAAGACTTTTTTCTGCTCGAAATTGCATAATATTACAGCTGTGGGATTCATCTCCTACAAAAAAAAAATGGCAATAGAACGTAGATAACAATGCGTACTTTGCACAATAATAGGTTCTGTTCATTTTGCGTTCATTTGCTGTTCTATATGGGTAATAGAAACGGGTAGAACTTTTGCACTCCTTCAATACATTAAGTCCTACTTTAAATATATTTTAATTTCCGAAGTGCGGAATATGCTTACCACAATCAGTTCACAATATAAGGGTTTTCAGTTCTGGAGCATTTTAAGTTTTTATTCAATTATTTAATTTAAATTTAATTTATACTGAAGATGCATTTGAAATTCCTTATAATTCAGAATGTTCTTGTTCATGATTTTATACATATTCGCTTTTGATGTGATGATTACTTGAATACAGTAGTTTAGATTCTTTTAGTTTATTACTTAAAGAAATTGTGTCTAAGATGTTATAGCAACACATTGCAATACTTTTACATTTATGGTATGTCCACTCCGTCAAGCCAGCCTAATTAATGCGAAATAAGATTTCAATTTTAATGAAAGTTATTACTGAATTTTAATACTAGAATTTCAAGCTATAAACAATATAATTACATAAAATTTGAGAAATTTTTATACTTATTAATGAACATTTGATTATACTTTTACCCTTAAAGCTCAGTGATAAGGACGCTTACACTTTCAGTTTAATCAGAACTATCACTGATAAGAATATTTAAAATAATTTATTTTAAAATTAAATGGCAACCCGATGAACTTCTAACATTTTAGTATTTACATCATCAGTTTATCATGATATAACCATAAAAAATATTTAATACCCTAAGATTATGCCCTATAAAAGATTAACTAACAAACACATCTTAGAAAAAAAGAAATTTGTCCTACACCATTACACCTGTCTAATAAACGTAATACTAATATTGGAAGACTTTGATATCAGAATTTTGGTCGGTATTGACCATCGACATCTGTACAACGCCAGCTGTTCTTGGAGTGGTTCCATCTCATAAGCCAAACTAAATAAAACACTTTATCATATTCAACCTGCATTTTCCTCGATACTGGACTTACAACACTTCTATCCTGATCGGCACACTGAAAGTAAATCCATGGTGGGAATCAGCCTCGGGCCATGGAGGGTTCTGACAGGATACTGGAAATCCATAAATTATTGATACGCGTATGTGTGGGTCTGTTACAGGAGATGTCCTTCCCTTCGTAGAAGATATGGACGCTGTCGAAATTCGCGAGGTACCGATATTCATATTTCTCAACCAATCTCATTACGAATGAGAAATAAAGTGATGGATTCCTCTTGCTAAAGAAGATTCTACTGCAAAACATTTTTAAAAATAAATTGGGATGAGTTTTATTTTTTTTAATATACTCCATTTGCAAATATGATGGGGGGGGGGGGGGAAGTACTGCAAGTTAATAAATTTGGTATTTTCTTCCCTGGAGTATAAATATTCCTATTTGAATTTCTACTTCACTACTAAATTTTGGAATAAAGTTTACTTTTAATTTGAGGGCAATGTGTAAATGGTTCAAATTAAAGATAAGATGGACTCAAAGTATTCGATTGGAAAGGGATAATATACTGATTGTTTTCTTACAAATAATTGACTTATGATATGTAAATGAACACTCGAGGATATTTAATAAAACATTTCAAAACCTTTAGCGCCAGTTCTTGCAAAAAAAATCAGCAAAAGCAAGAAATTTCGTAAATTTTTTAAAAATAATATCTATATAAACACGCATCTTTAACTAAGCGGTATTTTGATTAATGATTTAATGACAATAGCACAAACAAATTTGATACTGCCAAGCAGTAAATGGAATTTTTCAGTACGATGTGAAACTGTAACAATTTACAAAACGGAAGTAAATGCATGTGTCCTAAAGTTATGAGAGTTACTTTATATGATAAATATTTATGCTCTTGATTGTTTTTCAAGTAAGCTAAGATAGAAAATTTCATATTTCAGTCATTCTCTAAATTCAAGTGTTTTTCAGTTCGAAAAAACCACGCTTTTTTTCTAAAATTTTATAAATGCATATCCCTTCCTATTCATACTAAATTCGTATCTTCCTTAATGAAATGCATCTGTTTATTACTCTATGCTTCCCTTTTCGATATGTCCTTGTTCAAAATTATTTTACTGCACATAATTTTATCCTAGTAAACACAACTGAGTGCAGATTCTTCATTACATTGATTGAGTCTAGCTAATAATTCTTAAATAATCAAATTACCAAAATAAGATTAAATAAAATGGTAAATATATCATCAAAAGGGTTTTATATGATATCAATGTCCAGTTTATTTTTCTTAAGGACGATTTTTATGTAGTCAATATGCATGAAATTAGGTTGCTATAATATTAAGAGAGAAAAAAACGGTGAACTTATTTTTATGAATTCTTATTCAGTGTATTTATTTCAATTACTACATTTTGCAAGCGAAAATGATGCAATAATGCTATTAAATAGAATTAACAAATACTTCAAATATTTCAAAATTAACTGCTTTTTTCTCATTTTATTCTACTCTTCATTATTCGAAAACATGTTTTTATTAATTCAGTATGACTAGGTTACAAACCTGTAGCATAGTTATTTGAATATACTGTGTTTCATTTTTATAAAATGTTTATTTCTTCATTGCCTTTATATAGAATTATAAGCGAAAACACAATAACCTCTTACTTCATGATCAATATATCCCTTGGAACTTAGTATATAAATAGATAGACTCTAAGATCTTTTTTTTTCATATTCTATTGTTTTATATTCAAAGTCCAATGTAAACGCTTACCACGCCTACTTAGTGAACTAGATTAACTGACAGTCCGATATGGAACTGGGCGTTTGAGCTGCCAGTAACAGAACTGGTTTCAGACGGTGTCAAGAACATACTAGGTTACATTCTATCCAACGGGTAGTAATGAGAAATTGGTCTGCTCTGATATACCTTTCCCCGTTGTTGACAGTCTGAGGATGTTATAGCTGACTAGAGGCCACCTTCATAAATATTCTTAAAGATGTCTTATTTATTGCTGGCTAATAATAAGAAATAGAAAACAATTCATAATTATGCGTTGTACAACAAATGTTTCTTTATGTTATACTATTTCTTAACTGATTGATATACTTGGATTAAAGAAAATTCATCTTTTACAAAAGGGTATGTATTCTATGATAAATGTGATTAATCTGTTGATTAATTAGAATCGTTTTAAATTTGAATAATTTTTGAACATATATCAAATTAATTTAAAACAATTAACCTAATTGTTTTTAAGATTCCTAATTTATAATGTCAAGTGTTTAAAATTCAGATTATTTTGTGAACTAACTTTTCGAATTTAGTTTTTTAAAAAATAAATAGTTTCATATTTCTAAAAATTTAGGAATTGGTAGAACATCATGAGAGCTACTAAATCTTATAATGCTTCAATTTGAAAAATGAAATAAAATTAACTTTTTACCTTTCAATTTCCTTAGATATCTTTAAACAGATATACGAATAATACCACTAGTTATATAAAGAAAGGCGTAGAATATTTTAAAAGATATTAAATGATCACTAAAAGTTAGGGATTTATAATTCTGTCTTACGAATTGGGGATTTTATAAATAACCGGTGAAAATTATAAATATTCAATAGTTTGTCACATTTTATAAATGATGATTATGTATAATTACTGGGAAATATACATTATTACGAGTTTATTACATTAACTTTAACATAAACGTTTTGAGGTTCATTATATTTTAAATGACTTTCATAGAAATAGGAAAAGAGTATATTAAACATAATTAAATATGCCTCACGTTCTTGAAAGGGCAAGTCCTTGAAACAAATAATAAATAAATAACATACAGTAATTCAGTTAAACTAATAAAATTATAAAAATAATAAATAAAACTAATAAATAATTAAACTAGTAAAATAATAAATAAAACTAATAAAGTTAAAACTAGTAAAATAATGAATAAAACTAATAAAGTTAAAACTATTAAAATAATAAATAAAACTAATTAGGTTAAAATTAGTAAAATAGTAAATAAAACTAAAAAGGTTAAACTGGTAAAATTATAAGTAAAGGTAATAAGACTAAACTAATAATTTTAAAGAAAATTAACAAGTAGAATATTTAGACCCCTCTCTAACAAATACAGAAGTTTGTTATTGCCATAAAGGAATGGAAAAATAGTAATTCTACTTTGTGTCACAAAAACTTTAAATTTAAGAAAACATATATGTTAATCAAATACTTACATTAAACTTTTAAAATATTTGTTTTGATAATTGGCTGGTAGAAATTTATCAATTAATTTATGGATATTTCTTGAAAATATAACTATTGGCAACCCGTTTAACAAATGAAACTGTCATCCCAACAAAAGTGCCCCGACCTTTTCAACCTATTAAGTCTGAACTTTATGATCCTTTTAAATTCAAAATAAAATAGTATCATCATTAAGAAGTTTATTTTATACATCAAAAATAAATTTCTCGTTGAGTCTTCTTTCAATCTAATGAAAATGCTATCCTTGCCTTGTAAACAATTAAGAAAAATAATGTCAATTAAATTTATCGCCACAAAATCGTAACTTCTTTTATATTCTAATAAGAAAAGATCAGGCAAATAATTTAACATTTATTTCATTAAGGTTAATTTATTCGAAATTAAATTACATTGATTAAGAAGTGTGTGGTCTTTCTTTTAATTATTTCAAAGATTAAAAATAAATGCAGTGAAGTTTTATTCTGTAATAAAGCAATGAAAGCAAGTAGGATTATCCTATTTAATTTAATCAAATAATGATACCTTATTATTTCAATTCACGTTTTTTTCACTAAAATTGTTAATGTGATTATAAATAATAAATTCATTTGAATAATATAACTCTTTTTAAACTTGAGATGGATAATGAGTCAGAAAATGTAACAGTTTTATTATAAACCAGTAATAGAAAAAAAATTAAGAGTCATTTCTTACTTAGTTCAACAAAGAAAAATTTATTTTAGTTACTTTTTATTAAATTATTACAAATAATATAAATAATTTAGCAAAAGAATATTAATTTTCGCAAGAATTGAAATCGCACTCCTCACCTTCATATGAAAAATATTGAAATCTTCGCATTTTACCGTTTGAACTACTGAATGTTGAATTTAATTTTTATTACAATCTACTCAAACTCTATTTTAAGTTTTAAAAAGTAATTAAATTTAATTAATGGATTAATATTTGAAAAAAACTGTATTAACATTAATTATAATTAGCTACAGGTTTAAAAAAATGTATTTGATGTTTGAAGGATGAATAAAAAGTATTTTATTTAGCGATTGAAAATGTGAACAAGCTATACACTGTAGACAAAAAAAAACTTGTATAGAAGGTCATATGCAAATAATGGAGGAGTTCAACTAAGCAGCGTAACGTGATGCGGTCGACAGTGCGTATATAGGATATTATGCGTCTGAGGAAACTATAGCAAGGATTCTTCCTGTTTTAATGGCAGGCTTTCAAGATTTAAATAATTTTGAAAAAGACTAAATGACGGCGCAGATGAAAAAGAATATGGCATTTCCGAAGTAGTGATGAAATTTGGATTTTCACACCCGACCATTTCTAGGGTGTACCTCGAATAACAGTTTTCCGGTAAAACTTCAAATCTCCGACCGTTGTGCGACTTAAAAAAAACTCTTGATAGAACAGGATCATCAAATCATGAAGTCATCGAAACACGTGATTATGAAAAGAATCGTTACTCGAGATAGACGTTCAACATTTTCTCAAATTCATTCGGATTGGAATGCAGACCCATCAACAAGTGTTAGTGCACGCACTATGAAAAGTAACCTAATTTATACAGGCGTTCGCAGCCTCAAAACTTCTCGTGTACCATTGGTGTTTCAGCGGCACAAAGATCTGCCTTAACTGGGCATTCCATTGAGCTCTTAGGGATTTTAAAAATGTTGTCTGGTCTAAGGAGCCACGTACCCAAGTCTATCGGGTGGATGGTTGTATGCGGATTTGAAGAAAAATCCATGAAACTATGGATGTCTCAGGCTTACAAAGAACTGTTCAAGCTGGTGGAGGCTCTGTAAGGGTAAGAGGGTGCGAAATTGACATGAAATGGGACAGTTGATGTGTGTGGACTCCAGTATATCAGCGGTAATTTATTATCCTTTCTGACCCTCTACATGCATTCAAATCTTGTATACATTCTAATGGACATGAACAAAACCAACAGGATCATGCTCCACCCCCAGAGGTTTACAGTAGCTACCGAGTAGCTTGAGGAGTATTCTTCAGAATTTATTCCATTCTATTGTGCACCTAATTTTTCTGACATGAACATTATCAACCATATCTCGAATGTTTTACAATGTTCGGTTCTTAGGAGATCCACCTTCCATAGATTTGTGGTCCGTCCTGCAAGAATTATGGTGTGACCTGTCAACAGAATATCATGAAATTTTTTTTGAATCTATGCCGCAACAAGCTGCAGCACTTCTGAATGGTCAGGGGGCTTTACGCGTTATTAAATAGGCGTACCAATTTTTTCGGCACTTCAGTGTATATATAGAATAAAATAAATACACAGATGGAAATCAACTTATGTATAAATTATTATAATTAAAATTCGAAAATCTTAACTAATAGTATTTATTGAAAATAACGTATTTTAAGATTTTTTTAAAAATAAATAATTTTAAAAATGCAACCGTGATACTGTAAATCGATCGGAACGTAAACGAACGCCTTCGTATGCATTCTCACCGTGCTTGAATTCAGTAGAGCATGTGTTTGACAGGCTTGGCCGACGAGTTGCAGCCCTTCAAACACCTACTGCCTGTCTACCGGAACTTCGGAGAGCATTGCTTAAAGAGTGGTATTATATTCCCCAAGATCAATTTTTTGATACTCAGCATGCCTAAGCATTGTGTGGACTGTATTCCATCTCCAGGGGCACATATTTTATATTGACAATGATACTATACTATTGTGCTATTGGATTTTGTAAATAAAAGGTTCTTTTGTAATTTCATACAGGTGGCGTAAAATAACTATTTTAATTTATGATGAAATAATATGGCATCTTTTTTGCTTTTTACGTTTTCTTTAATAAATAGGCTTTACAAATATGTTAAACTTGTTTTAATTCTGGCTCTTTATTTCTCAAACTTTCATTATCCTTAATTTATGGACAGTATATTAATAATAATACTTAGAAGTATGTAATACTACTATTTAGTAATAATACTACTATACTCTTCTAAGTATATAATAATACTTAGAAGAGTATATTAATAATGCTACAGTCTTTCAAATTTAATACTGTTGAAAATAATTCATATAAAGGAAATTTAACGATGTTATATTCATTGCTTTAAATAATTGATTGTAATAGATTACTTTCTGTAAGGATATTTAAACGAAAACTTATGGCCGGGATAGCCTAATTGGTAGAGCTTTTGACTCGTATTCTTTAAGTTACGAGTTCGAAACTCAACGGCCAAAAGTTTCCCCGAGTGTGTGGCGGCTGGAGCTTATTAAACCTGTTCGTGGTCACAAAGTCTTACATGTCGAGTTTAATACGACAGGAGGTACTGGGTCAGAGGTGATCGTTCTCTGTTCCAGATATAAATTACGATCTGAGATGAGTGAGTGAATATGCATGAATGAAGTCCGCTCCCTAAAAAGGGTTGTGGCGAGTGTGTTGCTAAATCTTATTCTTGGCCCTAGATGGCGCTACTTGTAAAACAAGAGACGTATATCTCCGACTGAAAATCTGCTGAGGCATCAACGGGCTTGTCTATGGCAAGTGCCATAAGTAACAACAACAACAACAACAACAAATAGAAACCTGACATTTGGATGCTTGTCAAGATCTGGGAGTGTTTATCTGTAAACTCTCCACTTCTGTGCACTTTCTTGCCGCCTTTGGCGATCAGCCAGCTTACAAGCCTTAATGATTGTTAAAATTTTCAAATAAATATAGTATATAACTTCGGTAATTAATGGCTTATTCTGCAGAATATTTCCAAGCTTCAGATTTTCGTATTTATATAAGCTAACATCACTATTGTGTAGGCTTTTAATAGTTCCGTTCATTCTACTACTTATTTCTCTATAAATTTTTGTCAACGCACATGATTTTTCAACCTAAAATTAGAGTGTAAATATTGAACTGCAATTAACATAAAAACATTTTGCATTGAAACCAGCAATTTTTTTAAAATATGAGAATTTGAAAATAGTAGTTCAGCATTCAAGTTTTATGTGCGCAGCAGAATAATTTTCGTAATTTGTATAGTATATTTAAGATTTATTCTACAAAAATTTCTCTGATTCTATGTCGAATTCATTTTTTAGCTTTATCTTCAAAATATTTATATGATGTAAATGAAAATATTATATTTTATTTAAATAGCCAGTATTAAATATAACATCAATTAAAAAACTTTTTACTAATAATTATATGGGAAATTGCTATCATTGATGTGAAAATTTGATATGGAGTTTACAGATGAGTAGAGCATTGCGCTAAATACAATCTCAATCATTTCATGTAATTTAAAAACATTTATTTCTGCATTTAAAAAGATTAGAATTACTTTGAAAGAACCTTTTTTTAAATAAATAAGTTTAAATCGTAATATGTTTTACTTATCAAGAAATTAAACCCATTATTAAATATCATTCAGCATTGAAATTTAAAAATTGAGAATTTATTTTGTTTGAAAAAAAAATTCAAGCATCCTGCTTCAAATTTAAAGTTATGAGTGTCAATAAGATTTAAAAATTTTATTTTTTCTTTATAGTTTACATTTAAAATGTATTGAATTCAAATTGGAGCCAAGAAAACGATAATTGAAAAACAGAAAATAAAACATATGTCTAATTAAAAAAATGAAAATCAGAAGCACAAATAACTATATTCGTAAAGATTAGAAATATCAGAAAGAGGCATAAAGTTTTGTTGCTCTGAAATGAAAGTATTTTTGAAATATAGAAACAAAATTAAATAATGATATTTCTTAAATAGGTAAATGCAAAAGACTCAAATTAAATATTGACAAGAATGACTGACACAAATATAGGAGCTGAAAAAACACTATAAAAACTATGTTCATCCTTCTAATTATTAAAAGAATCGTTTGAAATGCAAAGAAGAAATAACTTACGGCGTTAAAAGGTTGCATTTCCTCTATTTCAACAAATTAGAATAAAAACATGGATAATTCTGCTTCTTTTTAAGGTAAGAGGTGCATTTTTGAAACGTCAGTTAGTCTTTAGATGTGTTATGGTAAAGAAATATTTTTTAATTCTTTTCTTTTTATTTTTAGAAAATACATAACTTCCACTTCTGCCCATTATTTGCTTTATATAAATACGAAAATGATATCAAATGCACCAATATAAACTAGACATTCAAAATTATTGATTTTAAGATTAGAAATATTAAATATTTGAAACGTCAAAACGATTGATAAATGCTAGCCAAAACAATTAAAAGTATTTTGTTAAAGTGTTTCATTTTATTTTATCAAAAAAGAGCATATTTTTATTTAGTTGTCGAGCTTAGATTTAGTGAATTTTTTTCTAGAATTAACTAAGACAGCTTGAACTGCACAAAGCAGATTGAAGATTAATTGTCTAAATAATTAATGGTCTGTATAAAAATACAATCTATGTATTAAGCAATGATTATTTAATATAAATATAAAATAAATATGATAATATTGGAAAAATAAATATTATTTCCGTATTGCTAAATAGCTTTTATTTTAATAACTTTCATAAATTTAGAAATGACTGAACATTATATTTTTTTACAGTTAAGGTAGTTTTCAAATAAATTTTTCTTTAATAGTATAGTACCCTCCCAATAACCAGATTCAACTGTCTCTGACTTCCGTTCTATCCGAAACAGTTTTTTCTTATCATAATTTAGTTAAGCATTACGGAATGAATGTTAAAATGTCAACAATTTATATATTTAACTTGCTTTTTCTTTCTTTGAAATGCGTAATGCAGTATGTAAACATAAATAAACTACCAGTATAGAGGCTTCTATTTTAACTAGAGAGCGTTAACGGAAACTGCTTCTATAATTCTTTGCCTCAGTTCATATTCTACGTGGCTTCAGATAAATGGAGGGCTTAGTTCTCAACAAGAATTGAGAAAATGCGTATATGCTAGAGAGTTTTGGTATTAAAACATTGTATTCTTGTTTTGGTGGGCAAGAAGATGAATTCATAGAACTTTGACCTATCCGGCTATTTTAAAGTCCGGTAGGCCCTTCAGGCACATTGGGCTGAATACTCGGGAGTGTACAATAATTCAATAGAAATATTTAACATATATTCTTAAAATTGTTCACTTTAAATTTATTGATTATCTAGAATTTTGATGTCAAATATTTGATGTAATCTAATTATTTCAAAATTCATTACAAATTTGTAATTTAGGATTATTGTAATTTTGGATATTTGAAAATATAAAATAGATTGATGTGAAAAAATGTTTTTAACGAAATTTTGTCGTTTTAATAGTAAAGTGTTGTAACATTATTTCTAAATACACTAATAGAACGACTAAATACCTTATGCTTTTAGTCTGTTTTTTCTAGGGATTTCCATTGAGAAACTAATAATGGAGAAGAAAATCATAAAACAGGTAAAAAAAGTTTTAAATTTTAATGATATTCCTTCCTTTATTAAATGGAAGTGATTCAAATATGCATTATTCAGTTAAAATAGCGAAGGAAATCTTTTCCACGTGGAAGATATAAATTATTAAAGTACCGGCGATCTTGATATATTAAATGTTTAAAATAGTTTTGAAACGTTCTTTTTTGCAAGATATTTTCCTTTTTAATAATATTCTCTATAGCCCATTTCATTTATTTCCCAAAACTGCATGTATTCCAAAAGTAATTTCAGTTTTCTATTTATATTTGAAAAAGCAGTTAAATAATATTTTCATATGTCTTAAAAATAAGCAACTTTTCATGCACATGGGATAAGATAAAATTTAATATCATCAAAACAGTTGCTTCGGTTACTTTATATGAAATTAAGAAGAGTCGAGAGTTTTAATGTCTAACATATACCCGGAAATTAAACCAAAAGCCAGACGTAACAAGAAATGTAAAACAAAATTAAAAATGTATGAAAATACATGTTTTGTTTGAAACTTTATTTTACTAGTTTAATTCATTTTTTACCTGAAATAAAAAGAAATAAAAAATAATAAGTCACATTTTTATTTCCCCGTTTTACTTCCAGTTATTAATGTAGATACTCTTTAGTTGGCTTTCAATCCCCAAAACTATATAATAAAGATTTCGTTCCTACATATGGGAAATAATATCTTTAGAAGTTATTATGTATAATGTCTCTGACATAAATTATAAAGAATGCCTAAGGGTTTTGAATCTGCAACGATAATGAATCTTTTTGTAAAATAAATCTAGAATATCTAGACATATTTATTTTTATCTGCAAACTTCAAACTCTATGGATAAACCGGGTAGTTTTAATATGAAGTTAAACTTTTTTGAGTGTAAATGATGTTTCAAATGTAGGGCAAACATTTGTGGTCAACTGTTTTTGTTTGTAAATATTTTTTTTCTTCGTAATACTAAAAGAGGGTCGAATAGACCCTTTCTGGAAAATTTTCAAGATTTTGTATTTATAAAAAAGATATATATTAAAACCTTTCTCATAATTCTGTAAACTTCTTCCAAATCTGCTATTTTTAACAGACATTCAAATGATGTGTGACCGTTCTGCAAAATAGAAAAAAATCGAGGCTTAAAGGAAACGTTCATACGTTTAGTGTTCTTTGTGGGTTTATTTTGAGACTGATGAGTAGGAATGCTGACGACAGTTGTAATTCATTTTTACCTTTTGTTATTATGAAATATTTCTATAATGTTACTTGTTAATTGTAGGTATCGGTATAATGTCTTTCAATCAAATGTTTGTATTAAACATTATAAACACCAATGATATCAAATCAGACTACCATTAATATTTAAGTAATTTTTGAACTTTATATTCAACGAGTTAAATGTGAATACTTACATGTAAATTGGTTTATTGCAAGATTACATCAATAAGAATACAATGAAAATCAATTAGGTTAACTCGTGCAATTATAAATTCATATAAGTTTTAAAATATAAATATCAATTTAAAAAGGAACATAAAGTTTATGTCCGACTTGGAAATAGTTACTTTTTTTTTCTTTTTGAAAAATAAACTAAATATGAATTTATCTTTACGGTTGTTTTGCTGATATTTTTGCTTCACAGATAAAGATAGAATGCCAAAATTTTGTAAAGAAGTACGTTGCAACGAGAAAAGTGTAAATGAAATTATCAATTACATTTTCAAAAAAATTTATTTTTTGAAACAAACTTTGTAGTTGAAACTTCCATCTAATTAGATTCTGATCTAATTCTAATTAAATTTTTTGATGTATATTAGATTCTCTTTCATTTTGAAATATGTTTCTGAAATAAAAGTTCTTAATTAATGAAATCTGAAAAAGTCATCTGATATGTTTACATCACTTTAATTCGTTTAATATATCTTTAAAATTATGCTAATTTCAAATTTTATAAAAATTATATCTTTTAATTTGGGTTAAGGAAATATGATAAAGCAATGAAGATGGTTAAAATCGTGAAAAATATGGTGTAATTAAATTTTATATTGAATTTCTCGTATGATTTCGGGATAATTTTTTTGACTAAAGATGGTTTTGTTAATAAAACAAATTCTATTTAGAATGGAAAGGCCATCAATAATTTTTACCTCGTTTTTTTAGATTAATTTAAAGAGCAAAAATATTGCATAAAACTTCCTTTAAAGCCTCTGAACAAAACTCTTGAAAAGAATTTAAATTGTGAACTAAAATATCTTAATGATTAATTTGTATTCGCATTTCATACAATTATGCTTGTTTAATTAATGCCATTATTTAAAAATGCTGAAAAAAGATCTTATTTTGAAACAAACAAACAAATGGTTTTGAAATACATTCTATATATCTTTGAGATAGTTCATTTTTTAGGGCAATCTCTATAGAAATCAGTAAAAAACAGAAAAAATTAAGATAATTAAAATTTCTGTATGTTATCTCAAGAAATTTCCATTTGAAAAGTGAGAAAAATGGAGTAAACATTAAATTTTTGAAGTTTTTCACTTCACTATCTATCACCTCCTACTTCTTAGTCTTATCTCTTATTAGTTTTCATTTTACTGAATGCACTATAATATCAAAACAATTAGTGAGATTATTACGCATAAATCATGTAAATAATATTTTGTAGAGTTCGTTTTATGCAGAAGTTTTGAACGATTATTAATCGAATGCAATTTTTTGTTTAAGGTAATTTTAAAGAATATATTTGTTGAACTTTTTACACATTTATTCTCGTGCTACATTACTTTCTACAAATCTTAGCTAAAATTATACTATACAGAGTTTTATAGTAATATAGGTCATTGCGTATAATGACTACGAACAATGTTTGCAGTATGATTCATACTTGTCAACATGTTAGTGTGGAACCAGATTACATCTTAAAGTTTCCCGTCATTGAATTTCCCCCGGAGAGCACCTCCTAACTGAGAATGAGAGGCTTCCAGTATGGTGATTGGATCTCGCTAACCTTGTGGGTACACTAATTGATGGGAGTAGACTCCTCTCAATGATGGCGTCCTTCGGGGAGGGTTGTGCCATGGCCGGTGATGACCATAAGAACTCAACTACAGCTCCTTCCAATTGTTGTTGCGGTGGTCTAGTAATTCAGTTTTTATGGTTAATCCATGTGCCTTCGTGTTGGATCGGAGATTCTGGCTATGAATTCCCGCCGGGGAATAAAATGATCAATTCTGCTATATGTTGAAGTGTTGTTGTTGTTACTTATGGCATTTGCCATGGACAAGCCCCGCTGATACATCAGCAGATTCTAAGCCGAAAATATACGTCTCTTGTTTTTTACAAGTAGCGCCATCTAGGGCCAAGAGTACGACTCAGCTACACACTCGTCACAACCCTTTTTAGGGGGCGGACTACATTCATGCATATTCATTCATTCATCTCAGATCGTAATTTGAGACCTGGAACAGAGAACGATCACCTCTGAACCAGTACCCCCAGTGATATTACTCTCGATATGGAGGACTTTGCGACCACAAACAGATTTAACGAGTGCCAATCGCCACACACTCGGGGATTGTTTTGGCCAGCGAGTTTCGAACCCGTAACCTAAGGAGTACAAGTCCAACGCTCTACCAACCAGGTCATCCCGGCCTAAGTGAAGTGTAATATACCACATGTTTACACAGCTAAATGTGTCCTAATTTCCTGGATGAATGTATGATTGTCTTTCGTAGTAAAGTACATTGTGAAATATTAAATTCAGGTTATATTGGCTAATCCTATCAAACCTGGCGGAATAAACTGTCATCTTGGTGGATAGGCTTTGTATTAAGGCGTACTATCTAAACACAAAATCCATATAATCCATATAAAGCACAATTGCTACCATTCCGATTGGGACTCACTTCCACGTCGTTTATTTTAAATGTTGACTTTACGCAACTGGTTTGACGCCAGCCATCATAGTGTACTTTTAAAATTCGAAATATTTCTCCCGCATTGCATTAATGTATAAATATGTCTCGAAATACTTTATGTAGAATGCGAATACTAGAGGGTTTTGAAGAACAATGCAACACGATCTATAAAAAAAAGTGCTGATGTTCTTTTGTATATAATAGATTATTTTGTATCAATTATACTTGGGATAAAAATTATCTACAGGATATATATCTAAATGCATCTGTATCTAAATAGGTAAATGAAATGAAATTTTCGAATTAGAAGTAGAAATTTAATCGGTCATGCTTATACAATATGGATTATAACACATGCGCAGCTAAGTCTGTTATTCTGTGGTGGGCTTTTATGAATTTCATTTTGGGCTAATGCCATGGCATAAATTTTATTTCAATTTATAATGTAAAGAATGCTAAGAATGCTGGAATATCTAAAAGTCTATTGCCAGCCGATGACTTATCGTTTGTCATGCATTTCCATTAAACTGTCACGTCAAAGAATGTTTGAATACCTAAACGACTGTTGCCAGTGTTGAGTTCTCGTTTGTATACTGTTTTTATTATGTTATCGTATCCAAGAATGCTGGAATATGGAAAATGTGTTGTCAGCCGATAACTTGCAATCGATTTCCAAGATCATGAAGGGGCCGATACATTTTAATTTCAAAAATTTTAAATTGTTTGTCACTCTTTTATATATTTCCCCTCTTTTCTTTTACTTTCAAAAAAATTCTTTCATAATTTAGACTTGATAATGAATATCGATTTCATACTGAGTTGTTGCGAATGTTCTGGTATTAATGAAAAAAATTCAGAATTTAATAATTTATCATTATGTGACTACAGTTAATAATCACTCTGGATCATATGCCTTTCTTTTAAGCAGGGAATATTTGACTGAAATGTGCTTCACAAATCTTCGAAGTGTGTAAGGTATTAAAACTTAAAAAGCAAATGTCAAGTTAGCTGCCTCGATGTAACAATTGTCGAAAAGAATATCTAAAATCCTGTAATAATTTAATAGGCCGTAATAATTTAATAAAAATTTAATTTGAATATGTGGCGTCTTGTTAACAAAATTTCTCTGTACTTTTCATAACGATATTGCACAAGCAGAACAATTATTACATTTTCCCCCAATTCTTTCCATCGAAGGACACTGTATGTAAAAATTCATCGAATACTGTTTACAAAACGGTCAAATGTCTATACTGTTTGTTTCACATTGCAAGGGCAATCACTATTCGATTCGACCTCGCTTAGAAGTTTGGCACAGAAAGAGAAGCAGTTATTATGTCTGCTAATTCTGAGAGTAATCTGAATTCACCATATTTTAAAATGTAAATATCTTCTTTTTTCTTTCCTCTCGACCTTTTTCTCGAAGTAAATGCCTTTAAGAGCATATGTAAATGCATTGAGAATTTCTGAATCAAATAATGGATAATAGATGAGATGAAAACAAATAAAAAAAGAATAATGTAGTATAAAATTGTATTGAATGAATGATCATATTTAATAAAGTCAATGGGTTCCATTGGTATGTTTATTCTAAAATCGGAGAATTAAATTAATTTTGCTTACTTTTATGACAGCAACTGTAAAAAACATTATTAAGAAATCAGACATTTATAAAATACCCTCTTTTTAAATATATCTAAATGGCAATTTGTATGAGAGATATTATTTCGTTAAGAATAACCCCTATTTCTGCTTTTACAATATTCCAACATAGACATTTCAATGAGGTTTCCAAATTTGCATGAATTCAGAATACCTCATATTTGGACATTTATCGATACTTAAAATCTTACTCCTTTAAATTCTTTTTCTTTTTGAGTTTGAATTAATTCTTTTTCTTTTGAATTTTATTTTCCCTTATACCATTGAAGCTTTTATTTCATGGACCTCCAACAAGAAGGCATTAGAAATGTTTAAATACGACGTATTCATTATGTTAGTTATTAAACATTGTTTGTTCAATTAATTTATGAAAAACATATCTGCTGAAAGACAATTGTTCGGAAATCAAACTTTTAATTGATAAACTTTCGTAGCCTTGACCCACATTATTATCCTTAGAAATAAATATTTCCTCCGTACACATCATTATATTTCCAATCATTACTCTTTTTTCTTATCCTTAACAGACAAAAAAGTTATATATCATTTAGAATGAAATTCTGCCGTTATTTAGAAGCGCTAATTGCAACAAATATCTCATTCATGCATTCATTTGCCTTTCTGGTTGAAAGAAATTTTGATTAAAATTTAAATAAACCAAATGGCTGAAACATTCAATGAATATATGCATTGTTATGTTACAAAACATATTTCGGTCTTCTATTGTTGATGTTGTTTTCGAAATTTTAATAGAAAGAAGGTAGTAAATATCTTGAAACGATTTTAACAATCGGCAAAACTTTCAACAAAGAAGTTTTCTGATTTTAATGAAATTACTAAAAGGTATCTCTAATTTTTTTCTGCACTCAAAATTTTTTCAGGAAAGCTTCATAATTTATAAATATATAAAATATACAAATTACTACATATAATAATTTCTTACTAGAATATACTTTCACTTATTGCTTTATGTCTGAAAAAGTTTAAATGGAAGCCAACACGATATTTAGCAGCCATCTAATTATTATCCCTGCGATAAACTGCTTTTTTTCCGTGTTTGCAGGCTTAACGGAAGTTTATAACTTTTTAAGAAAAAAAGTGTAGTTTCATAAACCTTGTCAAGACTGTAGGAAAATCCAGTTTCGTTTTATTAGTGCCTTTTTCTTAGAGAGTCTTAAGCTTTGGTGAAGGATGGTTCATGAATAAATATTAGGAAGCGAATAAATTTATTTTTTATTAGGGATGTGTGTGATATTTTTTTCTTTCTTTTTTTACTGACTAAAATTTAAAAGTAAAACGAGGGAAAACTTACTTTACTTTTAAATACAGCATTATAATGAAGACGTATTAGACCAACGATCTTTATAGCCAGACCATTTTGTTGGTTTCGTTGTCGTTGACGGTTTATCGCCAAATTTGAATCCGTCGCCAATGTGTTACTAACATTAGCGATCAAATACGTAATTCCGATGTTTAAACCCATTAACTGCCAATTAATTTTCAAATTTTCGGTCGAATAAGTTATAAGTAGGAAAAAAATCCATAACAGAATAATTATTTCTAAATGATTTTTGTTTGAAAATATTTGATGTATCTAAAAAAAATAGTGTTGTTATAAAATGAATAAAGTCATTTTAATAAAAAACAAAAGACTGAGTAAGTAATCGATCTTTACTATAACTTATAAATTGCATATTTATGAATGGGGTCTCATTATAATAAAAAAACTAATCAAGAATATAATGTTTCAATTATGAAAATTATGTTCTGTTTCAACTTACAGACTAATTTTAAATTCGTTTCTCTTGTAAAAAAAGAAGTACAAAATACACATTTTCTGCTACATAAAATATTGAATAATATATATAGAATAAAACTGTGTAATCAGGCACACTAAATATATTTTTGGCGCTCAATGGTAAAATGTCAAAGTTTCCAAATTGGAATCGTGGCAACCAATGGGTTAATACTAAAAAATTATTCCGATTTGAATACTAGTAATTTAAAAAAAAATTACACAATTATATTTCATTTTTTTAATTCTGAAATGGGAATTTACAATTATTGAGGCTGGAAACTTGATTTAAAAACATAATTTTAAAATCTTTAGCAGTGGGGGGGATAATGTTTGTGATCTTTTAGTTACGATTTTTAGAAAACACTAAAAACTTAACAATTAAATAAAACACTCTCTTTAATTCGATTCGTGCATTCTTTTTGTATGTCAAACCACACACACTTGCTGGTTTGTTTTATTTTTATTTTTAATCAATAACAGGTCAATATGTCTAAGATATTACTTGGTTCTGCATTAATTTGTAGTGAGTAAATATGCAATGCAAATTTTTCATAAAACTATTACCTCTTTATTAATTTTAATTAAAAATTTCAAACAAAACTCGATTTTAAAAATTAGGAATCCTACATTTTGAAAACTTATAAATCTCGATTTTCGCTCTGAAGCTATAAAATAACGAGTCTCACAATTTGGATTTCACAAATTCAAATCGCAGATACATTCGACCTGAAAATTCGTGATAGCTGGACAAGATGTGTGACCCCATTGCAATATTTCTCGATGTTACAAAATGTTCTCCCGGTGTGGTGTGGAGAAAGGGCTAAAAAACTCAGGTGCCATCCTCGTTATCTGATCACGGTTAAAAATTAAAAGTTCTGCCCGAAATTAGTCTTATCATTGCTTTACAATAGGACTAAGACAATTATATGTCTAAACTAAACTAAACACGAGGTTACAAATTCATTTGGGTGGACAACCGAGTCAATAATCTGCTATATATATATATATATATATATATCCTGAATACATTTCCTATAAGAGTAAAACATATAAGGTTAAAAAAACAACCATTGCAGCAAATTTATGTAACAGGGATATATTTTTCCTTGCACAGTTTTTGGTTTTATTTCAAAAAGTTCTCGACAGATTGAGCTGCAAGTTCTTTTCCTCGTTCTCCTGGGATAAAAATCATTAAATTCTCATCCTCAGAAGGGTTTAATGTTTCAATTTTTTACTTTGTACTCACTTGAAGTATATTAGATAAAACCTCAAGGACATGAAATATTTTAAAAAAATAATAACATAATACATGACATGCGTTTTCTGACTGATGGTAAACCTTATGAAAATATTTCTAAGTGATTTTCATATATTTAAAAGATTTCTAAAATCTATTTTTCAATTATTTCTTTATTTACATATTTATTGTTTTAATCGTAAATTATCGACAACTAATTGAACTAAAACCTAAAACTATGGGTAGAAAACTTATATCTTGCCGCATGAATTTTCTGTAAGAGTTCTTTTTTTTAATTTTTAACCGGTTTCTTGTTATGAATTTTTCAAAATCATCAGTTTGTTTCAGGACAGCTATATATATATATATATATATATATATATATATATAATATAGCTTTTATCACTTAGTTGATCTCTGAAAAATCAAAATTTAATTGTAATGATGAATAAAGATACAGACATTATATGTGACTAAAAACACAGATCTATTAACATTGTAGATCCCACATTCCTAAGTTCGAAAAATATATTTTTCTATCCGGAATGCCTTAT
Source organism: Argiope argentata (assembly GCA_026289955.1). Lineage (NCBI taxonomy): Eukaryota > Metazoa > Arthropoda > Arachnida > Araneae > Araneidae > Argiope > Argiope argentata. The sequence continues at coordinate 2,103,693 of JAOUZG010018917.1, read as the reverse complement.
TTTAATAACTTAAACAGATATTTAAAAAAAGCACAAAAACAATGTGAGACAGACCTTGAAATTTGAAAACACCTTTCCAACTTTTAGCATAAAAACAACAACCAAATAAGTTGATTCCCACCTGTGTATGTATTTTATTCTGTAGCTATCTATCTACACACACACACACACACACACACACACTGAAGATTTAAACTTGTACTTTATCGAATATCTTGTAGAATTCCCACAAGCATGCAGAAGTATCGCAATAGGGCGTGGCATGGATTCAACTAATTTGTAAATATATTCTGTATACAGTTCCCACCATGATTCCAGCAGGTCCGTTCGCAAAGACATGAGCGAACAATGTGGTAGAGATCTCTTAAGTATACCACATTGCAATACATTTCAGATATGGTCAATAATGTGCATGTCAGGAGAATTAAATCGCCAAGAAAGGGTGAGAAATTCAGAAGATTGCTCCTCAAGCTTCTCGGTAACTACTGTTGACCTGTGGGGGATATTATCACGTGGAAATTGTCTCCGTTCGCCAGAATGCATACATTACATGAATGCATGCCGAGAGTCAAAATGTATGTTAAAGTACCGCTGAGCTGTCATAGTCTAACCTACACACATCAGCGGTCCCATTTCATGCTAATTGCACGTGAGCTTTACCCTCACAGAGCCTACGCCAGTTTGAATAGTTCCTTGTATGGGTGAGAAATCGATAGATTCCTTTTCCAGTCTCTAAGTGTCCAACGGCGGAGTTGGCAAGCACAGTTAAGGTGCAGAGCTTTGTGCTACTGAATCACCAATGGTACAGGTGATGATTTGATGCTGCGAAAGCCCATATCAATTAGGTACGCTGCAAAGTGTGTACACTTATACTTGATGACAGGCCTGCATTTAAATCCGCAGCAATTTAAGGAAATGTTAAACGTCTGTCTCTCGTAACGATTCTTTTCATGCGTCGAATATCCACTTCTATCAAGGCCTTTTCCAATCCGCACCGCTGTTGGAGATTTCAAGTTTTACTGGAAACTTGGTATTCACGGTACACCTTAAAATTGGTCAGGCGTGAAAATCCAAATTTTACCTCTACTTCGGGAATGTTGCGCTCCCTCTCTCATGTGTCTTCAATAATTCATCGTTAAAAGTCACTTAAATCTTGATAAGTAGGCATTATAACAGCAAGAATTGATGTAATAATCTCCTCAGATTCCTGTTGTCTTAGATACGCACTGTCGATTGCATTGCATTACACTGATTGATTGTACACCTCCATTATTTGCTTACGACCAGCTGTATCAGTTTTTCTTGCTTTTCAGTGTATATAAATAATTGCAATAGTATTGCCAGTTAGTAATTTCAATTACACTTATAGTACAAGCATATACATTTTTCAAAAGACAATTCAAATTACTTTTGATACTATTTTAAAAAATAGTACATTATAATAAAAGAAAAACGCTGTCTAAAAATAAAAACTAAATAATTTTTTTTGATTTCAATATTTTAAACATTCAATTTCATTTATTTAATAATTCTCTGTAATTCCATATGATTATTTCTGTTTAGTTTATTTATCTGAGATGATTATATTCTTTTATTAGAAACAAATCATAGTAATAAGTTCTGAATAGTTTGAGAATTTGTTTATGTTAAACATTTTGAAGAAAAACAGGAAATCTATTTTCCATCCTATAAATCATACTTTATGAAAGGAAATCGATGCGAAACTGACTTCTACTTCCTTTGGATACAAATAGACACGACTGCTTGTCCTCCAGGAAGGAAAAATACAAAGTTATTTCATGCTTCTTTCCAGCTGTGTCAGCAAGAAGACTGTTTTCTGTAACAAAATGCAATACGAAAGGAATAAAAAATAGTCGAATATATCCTTCTTAAGAAGAATAGATCCTCTCACTAAATTTCTCATTCGTAATGATATTGTGATTTGCCGATATTTGTATCTCAGAGGCAACTTGTAACGTTGTTCCGCCTTTTGATGGAGACATAGATATCTTTCGTAACAAGACTGGGCATATACGTATTAATGATTTATGCATTTCAAATCTTCTGTTAGAATTCATCATAACCCAAGGCTGACTTCCATCATTGATCACCATCTGGCTTGCTGTTCATGACAAAGTAATCTAGAGGCGATATGAAAAAGGAAGGATGAAATGATGGAATGCTTTATTTAGTTTGTCGTATATATAAAGCGCAAAATATAAAAATGCTAACATTATTCAAAAAGTAGTTAGTATTGGGCAGATGTATACACCAATGATGGCGTAGACTTTATTAGTAGTACAGAAAGCTATTTAGGCTTTTGGACATGAATTCGAATGAGGTGGATATATTAATATTATCCTTTTTTATATTTTTCGGCTCAAACCACTCTTGACAGTTCAATACTAATAGGTCGTTTTCTATTGCACCACGGAAAGCAAATTATCAACAAGATTGCAATAGTCAGAAAAAAACCCTACCTATTAGTATAGAGCACTCCTTGTTTGGGCCTGTGTATAGTCAGAGGATAAAAGATGAAGTGTGAAAAGCAATGAGTAAAATAACAGCTTTATTTTTTTTTATGTTTGTTAGTAAGGGGTTAAAGATGAAGCTTCAAAAGCATCTAATATAAAATAACTGCTTTGTTGTTTTATACTCATTAACAAAATTAAGAATAAAACACTATCATAATATTAATGACTTTTCTTCTCTGGTTCAAAGATTCGGGAATAAGCAATTCTGATTGATGCTGAGGAAATAGATAGCTTAAAAATACTGTAATTCTTCATGCTTATATGAATTCTAATTCACTTGTTTTATTTCAAGTACGCCCTCAATTGATTTAGTATTATAATTTTCCGAATTTATTCATCTTTATTATAATAATTTCCCTATCTGGAAAATTTTTGTTAATATTTGAAAGTCAAGAAAAAAAATAAGCTTAATATAGCAATCGCTTTATAAATGAAGAGTCTTTTCATTTAAGTTTAAAATTATTCACTCTTAAATTTTAAAATTAATTTCTGATGGATTCTAGCTTCAAATTTAAAATTTATTTTTAGAAACTAATAATTCTTTGTATTTTTGATAATATCGAAAACTCTTTAATTACTTTCATTCGTTTCTCTTTAGTACAAAATTATTTTAGTTCCTTTGAAAGATTGAAGGTGTTAGGTGGTCTGATTTTAATAAATCAACTGTATAGTCTAGCCATTTAAATACGTTAATGCTAAAATAATTAATATATTAAAGACCACACGTCTTCATAGTTAAACATCGATGATGCCTACCAATAACGTTAAGGAAATGATTTTTAAAATATTCACAAAATACTTCAACATTTACGAATAAAACAACGACAAAAACATATTAATTACAACAAACTGAACAACAATTTTATTATCACAATATTTTTCCTTTGTGTGGTCATTTTAATAAGAGACAATAAAATAATAATGATCTAAAATCGAGCATTAAGCTATTAAATATAGTTATTCACACTTGTTGAAGATCATCAATCTTCGCACAGATAGTGTGTTACCAGTTATTACCCTTCGGCAGTAGCAACATACACATTGTGTGAACTGACACTAACAGTTGTTCCATCTATCACACATACGTTGTGTGATCAACCATTACAGAGTTAATGAATCGAATCTCTTAAAATGTGGGAATATTTTGTTATAGTAAAACTGCTGACAGGTACAGGATAAATTGCGTTATGTTCTATATAATAAATTCTAATCTAAGTTTCCATCTCAAAGCCTTGGGGAATTCAAGGTACTCAAATACAAAATGTAAAATATTGTCGACTTAGAAAATGTTATGTATAAGTTAACAAAAATTAGTCCAGTTAAAAGCCATTAAAATTAACTTTTAAAAAAATGCTAAATGGGGATTTTTGATGAAAGCGCAAATACGAGTATAATTATCAGTTTCAATTACTTTTCTTTTGAAATCAGCAAATGATCTACAAAGGTGAAATGTAAGAATTTTAATTTAATGGAAACAGTAAGAAAAAAAACTCAACCGAATATAATCTGCTGTCTTTTTTTTTGCTTAAAATAAAAATTATTCTTTTTAAAAAAGTATGCGAACTTTTATCTTTTGATGCTGGGATTTTATTATTCTGAAACGTATTTATCACATTTCATTCTTTTTAATGTAGTTTGGAATTATTTTTCTTGAAGCAAAAATGAATTTCATTTTAAATAATAATTTGGGTCAAGATGATGACATTTTATCCAATGTGTTTTAATATTTGCTTTATTGATGCAGTGTTAGAGTACTTAAGAGGACCAAAACAATACCTATATTCATAAAAAGTAATAATTTAGTGATGATATTTTTTCTCCTGACTTTTCTGAAAAAAATGCAAATTATTCAGATTTTTTAATAATGCTTGAAAATTTGTTTGTAAAAATAGGGGCTTTCTGTTATGAAAATGTACTTTGTATAATTAATGTTCTTTTCATTTAACACATTTTTACTTTTTATATTCTTGCCTCTATTTCTGCTATTTTGAACACACCGCAATTTATTTTCCTATTGAGATTTCCTATAACCCGATATAACAAAAAATATCATTTACGAATTATTGATTCCCTCGGAGGGGGAGGGGAGAAATCTCAGAAATAAGGATGAGAAATTTTCGGTATGGTGGTAGGTTCCCGCTACCCTGAGGGTTACAAATGGGTGGTTGTGACTACCTTTCATTGATGATGGTACGTTCTGGGTTCGGGAAGGGTTGTACTGTGACCGATGATGGTCTTTATGACTCAACCCTAGTTCTCAGCTGCGTTTCTGTTTTTCTCAATCTTCTTCTGAGAAGTTTTTCTGAGTGCATTCGGGTTGTTGTCAGTATGATTACCACTTGTTGACTAATATAATATTTTACTTAAAATTTTAACTAACGCATGTATATACAACAGAGTTACAAAATGCAATTTTTCTATTTGTAAGAAAAATATTCTGGAGCAGTAAACTAATTAAAGTTTATTAATGTGGTATGCAGTCCAAAACAATATAACTATTCGAGAAAAGGTTTTCGAAATAAATAAGAAATATTGAAGCACTTTATAAATTTTTCTTTAATGTATATTGCGATTTCTGTAAATTTATTCAGAAATTGAAAGATTCGAGCAGAAATCAATCAGATGGAAATCCCACAAATTTAATTAATTTAGAAATTCCATTCAGCTTACATCGCTCTATTGTGTTGGGATTTGATGATTCCGCTGATCTGTAGTTTTTTTCCTTTTTTATCCGCTTATTCACCAATGCTGTTTTCAAAAATATCAATTTATAACGAAAAAAATGTCTTAAAAAGTTTGTATTTATGGGTGAAAAGGTGTTTTAAAACACTCTCCAACTCCAAAATCAAGATTATATTTAGTAAAAATCGAACATTGCAGTAGATGTGCTTGGATAATTTTCTGTTGCAGTCTGCTTTGGCTTGATCCTGCTTGTTGCACATTATTTCGCATTATTGAAAGATCTTCCTTATCTGGTGGTTAATGCCATTGCAGAAAGAGGTGATATCAAGGTAATATACATTTACAAAAGGGGAGAATTACACAGTATTTTCACAAAAAGAACATGTGTCATGCTCTCTTGTTTCATTGGATCGAAAGTAGTTATTGGATCGTCATGAAAGTAGTATTAACTTCAAATAGAAATATTCATAGTAATTTGTAATATTAGGCATATAATAGAAGTTTGCTGTCATTAGTAATGCGAAATAAGATCTTATGTCGCAGCATAAACCTGCAATTCGATTAAATAAATAAAAAGTTCTAAGTCCGTAGAAATCTCTGTAATAATGTATATTCAACAGGACTGAACTATTCAGCCGAGATTCTTTGCAATGGAAAAGTTTGTAGCAGAGAGTCAAATCCAAGAAACAAGCTAATATGAAAGGATGAAAATATCTGTCTGGCGGATTAATTGCAAAGAAATGTTCATCTGAGAAAAATAAAATACCAGGTCACAACATTTGCCTTCCTTATGTTTAAAATGAATCTACTTGCTGTATCAATAAGATTGACGCTCAAAATCAAATCATGAAGGACCGATATCAATAAAAGTCATGTAAAAACAAATCAGGAACACTATAAAATGATGGAGATACTCCCCAAATGACACTGAGTATTTTTTAAAGAAAAATATGTCAGTGAGATATATTTACAATAAACTACTGCTTTTGTATCATATTTGTTTGTCTGATGTTTGATATTTCTTAAAACTTCTTTGAGAAATTTATACGCTTCTGATTACCTCTATAATAATTTTGAAATGAAGATATTACGCAATTGGGTTATAATTTTGATGATTTTTCATGTTTTTTCCCTTTGTTTCGTGTCACATTAGAGCCGCGTGGCCTGGTGTTAATTTTTCGGCTTCAGAACCGTAAAGTTTCAGATTCGAGGCTTGATAACACTTGTTGTGTAAAAGCGTATATGTATGTTAAATCCGTTGAGACCAAACATCCTTTCGTTTGTGTGGTGTGGAATTCTGGAAAGTGGACGGCAGTCCAGGTATCGTTCTCGTCATCTGATCATGGCTTAAAATTACGAAGACCATCCCAAAATAGCCCTAGTGTTGCTATAAAGCGAGAAGTTATTATAATCAAAATAATCTTCGTGTTGCATTTACTCTTTTTTGGTCAATCACATTCCTCTAATTGAGTCAAGATGCTAAAAGCCTTTTGTGGTTTTTATTAATATCAGTATTAGGGTAAAAATTCTAATATTTATTATCGCATATCTTGGAAGAATGATTATATAGATTATAAATGTTAAATAATAATGATAATGTTGAATTTTTTATTCCAAATTTTATTTGAATACTTATTTGATTTATGCAATATTACAATTTTTGCAGGACAAAAGTAATGATTCATAAATAATAATAATGCACTGTTAATTTTTATTGCAGTTTTTTAGTAACTATGCAATTTTTTTATTTTACAATTTCGTTATTATTAAAGGTTTTTAAGGAAATGTTATGAAAGAGCATGCAAAATAATTTAAAAAGTGTATTAAAATGGTAAAATTAGGTAAATTCAATATTTTTTATTGATAATTGGTAATAACTTTTCAAGAATAAAAGTTCACATTTTAGAAAAAAATGGCAGAAGAGACGTTGTATATCTAACGCATATTGCTATAAAGTGCATCCTAATATCTTTTAAATATTGTCTATAAAATAATATTTTTTGTAAAAGTCTGATATAAAATGTTCTTATCATATATTTGCAAATAATATTTCACTCTTAGTCGAAATCGCTTTACGTCAAATCCTCACTAGCGATGTTTTGCAAAAAATAGTTTTTCAGTTATCATTTTTATCTTAGAATGGAATAATATAAATTCTGTACGATTTCAATCAGTTTTCGTTTTGAGTCTAAATCTTTTCTATCATAGGTAGATGCCTTTAAATCAAAAATTATTAAAAGTTTTTTATAACATTATAAAGTCAATACTAATTTTCCACTCACTAAGGGTTAGTACAAATACTCTACATCTAATGTATACTTATATTACTTCTTCCACTAAACATAAATTTCTTTTTTACTAATTCAAAAGATATTTTCATATTCATCCAATTATTAAAGCTCGTGTGTAATGGATCTATTTGTAATTAATAAGAAGCGATATCTATAAAAACCAAAAACAAGTTTTGGAAAGTTGAAGAAGACGTTTTCTTCTGAAAGATTTGGATGAACAGAAGTAGCTTAAGTAATTTATGTTCTAAAATTTTAATTTAAAATGATACTTTTACATTCCCTATCTTCTTTTTAAAGATAAGCATTTATTATTAATTCTTGAAACACAGAATTTTTGGGAATCTTTTGAATTTGATATTTTGATAAATCTTTTTTAATCAATAGAAATACACCTCTATCCGTATACTCTATAATGCCCCTTATTCAGTAGTTCATGTTTTAAATGTTAATTATCTTTTAAGAATCAATCACAATTATTTATAATTAATTATTTTCATATTGGAGAAATAAGTGTTGGTAATTCACCTCAAAATATTTCTTTAATCTTTAAATGCATACCGATGCTTAAAGCCTCTTATCTGTTTATGTAGCAACATTTGTATGAGATTTTTTGTTTTAATTTTACCAAAACTATTCAATTATTTCCTAACGCATCTAGAATCTATGACTATTTATTTATCAACCTGGGACAATTTTCACTATCAGCGCTTCACCAGTATACAATTTCATTTCGACGAGAGTTATGAATTATTATTATTTATATAAAAAGTAATAAATGTGTACAGAAAAAATGGTTTTCGCATCAACATAAACAAAATAACTAATGTATAATATTTCTTTTATGAATACTAAAATTTATGTAAAAAAATGAAGCCTTTTTTCAATCTTAAAATATTGCACTAAACCTAGATGGTCATCTCATCCTTTGCCACCTATGGAGGTACGAAAAAACGCATTGGTTACTGGCCTATATTTAAAAAAAATGAAATGTAAAATTTAATTATGTAAGAATTACATACACATTGTCATGGTAAGAAATGCAATGTGCCGAGCGAGAAGTTCTTTATGTGTAATGCTAAAAATAATTGTTTCATGTTTATAATGTTGTGAGACTTATTAAGCATGTAAATTCTACAACACAAGAATGCCATGATTTGAGTATATGAAATCTGGTAAGAGATCCAGTGACTATAGTTGTTCTCCTATGTCAAAGGTTAGTTTTAGTGCAGCAGAAACAATGAAGCTCTAAGCTTCTAAGGAACACATTCCATGTTCTAATGCTTATGCAGTATCCGCATGCAGTAATAATATTAAGTAATATATATTTCAGAGTGTACAAGAATGTTTCGGGGGAAAACTCTGTTGCTGCTTTTCAGTTTATTAAGCGTTTCCTGGGAGTATCGCTAAACTTCAATGGAATTAAGACACATCATATCTGAATTTTATTTTACTGTACATTCATAAGTAATTTTCATTTCATACAGAGAAGTCTGTCCTTATTATCCATAAATATCTTTTCTTATGTAAGGTATTTATAAGTGTAATCCAAGCCAATTATACTAAATTAAGTTCAGTTTTTTAATATACGCCTTTTTGATGCGCTAATAAGTAGAAATGTTTATTATTTACATTTTAGTCATAATAGATTGTGTTTCCCAAACTCAGTGTTAGATGGCCTACCTAGTGCAAATTAGTATTTAGTTCAATTAACGATTAAAACATAATTAAGATTTGAAACGATTTAAATTGTATATTGTTCAACGAGAATATAAAAATTTCAAACAAGAAACAAGAAAAAAAAAGAGAAAAGTCTTTACAAAATACCATTTATAAAAATATGAAACAAGCTGATACGCTGATTTGATTGAATATTATTTTATAGAATTATTAGACATATTTATTTTCGTACTTATTAAAAATACCTTTTCCCTTTTATTTTTAATAACATATCTATTAAGAAAAATAATCTTGCCAAAATTGATTTACTGATATAATTTTAAAACCAGAACGCGCGGCATTTTTGCATTTTTCAAGCTTTTAAATTTCTGTCAGAGCGTATGCGTTATGTAAACACAAAAATGTACCGGCTTTCTAGCACAGAGGTAGCGCGTCTTCTTCGTGTACTGGGAGTCCCGGGTTCGATTCCCGGCTTGGGCATGGTTGTTCTTTTGTGAAATGTGTGATTGTGCCTCCCTGTTAAGAGGGGTTGTGCAAGCAAATGTGGTGAGTGTGCAGCCAAGTCGTACTCTTGGCCCTAATTGGAGCTACTTCAAAAATAAGAGACGCTTCTTTCGGCTTAAATCTGCTGCTGTTTCAGCGGGGTAGCTTGTCCATAGGTAGCAACAACAGCAATAAAAATGTAATTTCTGGTCTAATATCAGTTTAAAAATAACAAAATACCTCAAAGCTAGTAAAATGTTTTGAAGAGTATATTAAAATGCTATATATAATATTCTTGTGTATAAAAGATCTGATTATTTCAGCTAAATTACAGTATTTTTTTAAATGCTTTTTTTAGACCATTTCATGAATTCTTAAATCATAACAGACATGATTTGTAAGAGACAATTATTATTATTAAAAACAGTTCACGAAACAAAGCTAAACATGCAGGTAAGAGTATTAATATCCCTTGCATCTATACAATTCACTCCAGAAAAATTGTATTGAATAAATATGATCCACATTTCCTCATGACATAATATTTACTTTGGATAAAATAAATGAAAATAATCGATTTATTTTTGGATTTAATTCCGCTTTCGTCTTTAATTCAGAATGTTTATTCATTCAAACTCGAAAATCATCCTCTCTAAGAAGTAATAAAATAGAAAATCAAACAAAAGATGATTCTTTTCCCCCTAAGAGGGAAAATTCCAAATTTTATTATGCAGCTGCTCTTCCTTTTTCGCGTATTTACCTGCGAAGTTATTTCGCAAACAAAATTCATCCGGATTTCAGGAAAACTGAGCTGAAGATCCCTTCTCTATTTTTCTCATTTGTAATGAGATTGTGATTTATCGATATCTATATCTCACAGGCAAATTGTTACGGCGTCCCTTTTTTTTCAATAGAAATATAGATATCTTCTGCAACAGACCCAAACACACTCATATCAATAATTTATGGATTTCGAGTACCAATAATTTCCTGTCAGAATTCATCATGGCCCAAAGCTGACATCCGGCATGGATTTCGATTTCATTTTCTTTTTAGGGAAAAAGTGGTACAATGTCAATGGATTGGGAGAAAAGGAAGGCTGAATATGATGAAGTGCTTAATTTAGCTGGACATATGTATGTATCTAGGAATAAATGTGTACCAATTGAGAATATATCCTGAAGAGAAGTTTATCTTACCCGTATATTATTACCATATGGTCAGCACTGACCAATGAAATTTTAACTGAGACTGACAATTTCATTCTAATATTTGTGTCAGATTTAATAAAAAATAGTGGCAGATTTTTTTCGTATAAACAAAACATTTATCTTCTATTAATAAATTGAAAAGCAATTATGCGATAGATAATTTTTTAGTTAAGTAGGAGAACAATATATGTTATCAAGACATTTGTTCCTATCCAGAAGAGGAAAAAATTAATATTATGCCGATTTGGGACGAAAGATTTTTATCCGAAACGTTATTGCGTTATACACTTTTTATATTGCATACATTACTTTTATTTTAAATTAAATCAATTCAAGTAATGTAATGCTTATGATAATTATAATTATTTACCTGATGTTGATAATTCCTTTATTATATAGTAATATCGAATTCCATTAAGTTAGGCCACCTGAATATGTTTTTAAATATTTGACAGACACATTTTGAAAACATTTATTTTAATATTGAAATATTCTTATATTAAGTTTTTGTTTCATATATGATGTATTAAAATGTATTTATATTACTTATAAAAAGGATTTGAAGCTTTGAACATTTGTGTGCTAGTAGAGTTTGGGGGGGGGAGTGACATTTTCTTTAACTGTAATATTGGCAATCTGTTTTATGTTTAATTTGTTGTGGACAATCGTCTTTAACACATTTCAAAACATTTCTAATGAGACGAACGATATCGTAAATATACTTTTATTATACTGCAAATAAAATTTAGAATGAGCAAAATTAAATTAAAACATTAATGAATTTTAACAATTATTTGGAAATTTATTTTAGAATTTAATAAATTAAAATTCTTATAATTGGAAAGAATTTATGGAAAGGTTTTAAATATACAAGATAATATTAATTTTACATGGATTAGAAAATGAATGTTCTCTACCACTTATTGCTTATATTCTTATTTATTTTGCAATTACTAATTCTGGAATTAATAAACACATTTTTAATTATTTATTCTTTAAAAGTATTTATGTAGCATTCTCGTAACAGATTAATTGAAAATCATCCTTATATAGAAGGAGATAAGCTATTTGAATATTATTTACAGAGTAGCCCATTTAAAAGAGAGGCACAAGCCATACTTTCAACCCCGAAAATCAGAAACCGACATAAATTCTAAAGCAGGTGAAAAAAAATTCAATTTCACGTCTTCACATTATAATGGTGAATGTAACTTTTTTGAGTTTAAATAACGATAGAAAATTATCTTGTTTGCAAAATATTATTTTCACTTTATTTAGTAACATCAAAGAAAAGTAATGTGTAAAGACACAAGTAAACAGAAATTATTATTGTGATGTTTTATATTTTAAACAAATAAACTATTAAAGCATGAAAACTATAGATATAAAATATGAATTAGTATAACTAGTAATAACAAAAAATATTTTCAAGAAAAACAATTTGACTATTAAAAATTAAAATTTTTGGCTCTACTTGGAAATCTAAATATGTTAATATGTTTTAAAAATTTAGCAAAGAAAATAAAATTCCTTTTTGCATAATTGCATGCAATCAAAATTCATCCGAATATTTTCGGGTAATTAAAATAAAATATTTTGCCAAAATTATTAAGAAATTTTGCTGGATTCTTAAAATTTAACATTTAATTAGCCATTTATCGAAAAGTGATAAAATATTTTACAACAGTGTTCTAAAAATGTATTCTACTTTATTTTTTATTCCTAAAAATCGTTACAAATAAATACTAGCAAAACATTTTTTTTAATGCTAAATTTCTCGAAACTTAGTCTTTTTATAGTTTCTGATTGTCTTCATCATATTTTAAACACAAACCTTTCTAGCAATAGGAATGTAACGTGTCTGATTTTTGATTAATAACCATTTGTCTGATTAACAATTAATTCAATGGTTTTCATACTTCACAAATTTTATTTCACAGTATCAACAATATAAAACAGTATTAAGTAATTTTAGATCAATCTGTGAATAGATGAATTAAGAACTTTGTTGCATTTAACGAACACTATATTTTAATTATTGAACTAATAAAATTTACGTATTTTATAAAAAGACTTGATTTGAAAGATACAGTTTTTAAGAAGATAAGAAACACTTTTTATTACTTTTTACACTTTTTAATACTTTTATTAAATGAAAATATGGTGAAAATTTCACCATATTCACAACATATTTTCTGCAGAACATATAATTCTATCTATACATATCCGATGATACTTGCATTAAATATGTATTCGTTTTTTGCTTACAAACTTTTATTTTGAATTAAACTGAAATAAGCCGAAATTAAAGAAGTTGGATACCTAAAACTCAAATCACTAAAATTTACATATTTCAAATAAAAATTACTTATTTTTAATTCTAGAAATTTACTAATTTTAACAGTTAAGACTTATATTTTTAATTACATGCATAATACTAAATTACATTACAGTGAGAGCTTTTTTTAATTAAAATTTACTTATGTATTTTGTTTTTATTTTTTCAAATATGTATTTTTTAAAATTGATAGCTTTTTTCTTCTGATGACTCTTTATTATTTATTTATAGAATAAAATTAAATTTATATATATATATATATATATATATATATATATATATATATATATATATATATATATATATATATATAACGTTATAACTGTAAAATGAAACGGTGAAATATCAAACTAATCAAAAAATATGGTTTTTATACAGAATGATGAAAATAAATAAATTTCATTAACTTCATGTAAAGGGCTAAAAAACTAAAAATCTTGAAAAAGATTTTCGAATCATGGTATTTTGATTATTTCATTGCTATTTAGAGAACACATTTATAATTAATCTCCTCTCAAGACAGTCTATAAAGACATTAACATTTTTACCAGAATAACCATTTGCATAATATTTCCATTGAGGCACGAAATACTTACAGCTTTTTCTCTAATAAATTACAGTTAAAAGGAATATAAAATCTTTTATCAATGATTATTAAAACTCATCATAGCTTCCGGGCACAGAGGAAGCGCATCTTCCTTGTGATTTGGCCGTCTCTGGTTCAAGTACCGGACAGGGCATGGTTGTTCATCTGTATTCTATCTGTGAAGTGTGAGACTGTGCCCCCATGTAAAAACGAGGTGTGCGAGTGAATGTGATAAGTGTATGCTATCTTCATATGAGCTAGAAGTCATAACTCTGCCCTCGGGCGCTCAGGGGCCCATATCCTCAGAAGCCATTACTTTCCCCCTTTCTTCAGAGATCATCATAGCTTTTCAAAAAGATATTTAAAAATTATTAGAGAAAGTAAAGTATGTTATTCTTCTAAAATGAAAAAAATCAAGTTTCATGAAAAACATTTTATAAACTATAAATTATTATTAAATGCATATCATTCTCAATGGAATTCAGCAATTCTTACGAAAGACTCTTTTAGATTCAGATATTTGTCGATTTATTCCTGAGTGGCTATTAATACGCATGTTCCGGAAAGAAAAGTATATATAAATGTTATAAATAACGGCAACTTCAAGAAATTGTGACGGTAGAAATGATCTGTGATGATAGATTTATTTGATCTTTCTATTCTGACTTAATAGACACAATTTTTCGAAAAATATCTATATAATTTTTTATAGATTTCTTTTTTTAAAAAACTGCCCTCAGAAATTTTTTATGGAACCTCAATCAAAATTCCGCATGTTTTTGGGTTAACAAAAAAGCTTCCTTTAATCTTACATAAGATAGGTCAGAAATTATTCTACAGTTCTCAAATTTTTCAGGTTTAATAAATTAACGAGGCCACAACGACCTGCTTTTAAGATCTTGACCACGGTAGCGGAAGTTTCCAAGCTCGAGTCCTATACCGTCGAAGAAACGTCGTGTAAACGCATGTTCTTTTCCAAATCTATTATTATCAAATAATGAATCAAGTGTCTCCTTGTCATCTGAGCATAGTTTAAATTTACAAGTTTCATTTCTAAACAGTCTTGCATTTATTTTGTTTTTAACTGGGATGTTAATATAATAGAAGTAAATGAAATTCATAAAATGAAAATACCCTTATAAATAATAACTAAATTATAGTTTTTTTTCTTTTTTTAAATTGAACATTTTATTTAAAAGAAATATTAACTGAAAATATTTCCTGATTTAATTTCTTGAAAAGCAATTAATTAGATTACCTAAGTGTAAATATAAGCTACAAAAAACTCTACAAAAAGCTACAAAAAAGGTACAAAAATATTTAATACCGCATTCCCTCTTAATCACTTTTCAAACAAACGTATTATATTTATATATTCAAACTACAAATGGATTTTTTTCACTTGGATATATTCCCTATAGAATGGATTCTTTAATTAGAATTTAACTAATTCTGAAGTAAACAATATTCTCGAAGAAGATGCTCAGCTTTCTGCTTTCCGGTCCACTTGAAAAATGCAGCAATTCCATTATTCGGTCAGTCTATATATCGATAAAATTTTCATACAATCATTTTGAGGGTTTAGATGCGAGAAGCGTAGCTTCACTCATGATTTATTCTGCACATAATTACTAATTAACTAACTAGATAGTTATCGGGTTTGTGTCTATTGCATCTTGTACTATAGTTTGTTAAATCTATGGAATCGACGATCAAAATGGGTTGATGCCATGACAGGTGTTGAGTGCATTATTTATCTACGATATAGGAATTAACCCATAAACGTAACTGAAAAGTTTGCATATTGGAATTAATCCAATAAAAGAATATCTATATGCAATAGATTTATCTCCCTGTTTTCTTTTGATATTAACATGTTATTGAGTTACCGAATAGTCTTATAGATTGGAAATCGGGAAGGAAATTATCCTTTGGATTTTTGGCCGGACAGTTTTATTCAATTTAATAGCAAGGAAAAAAACAACAAGTAATTCAACATGTTTGTTATTCTTAAAAAGTTTAGAATTAAATTCTTACTTAAGTAATTTTTACGTTCCTCTAAAAAGAAATTTAGAGAAAATATAGAAATGCTAAAAAAAATCGAATAAATTTTGACGAATTTCCCTAAGATCTAAAACAAATTTTTGGCATTATGTCTGTGTTTGTATATAAAAATAAACTCTAATTCTTACCACTGTTAACACCCAATAAATGTTCATCTATGGTGAGGTAAAGAATTCAAGTTCACCCATGAGGAAATCAGAGGCGGAGATCTGACGTGAATAAAATGCCGTATTTTTAATTTAGTTTAGACAATCGGATAGGAGGAAAAGCACGTAAAGTAGAAACTCATCTTTATTAGAGAATATACCGCAAAAAGTGGAAATTAATGTCGCTTGTTTTATTCTGAATTATTGGTGCCAGACCTTTTTTTATGTGTCTATAGCTATATCTATTTAGAGATAAAAAAATGTCAAAAGTAATTCGGATATCTAAATTGTTTCTGGGCCAAACTGCAAAACTCGTAATCGTTACTTCCTACAAATCCTAAAACTCTATAAATGCTTTGACAATGATATAACTTAATGTTAGAAACAAATATTAACACTAAGAAAAGTTTCGCTTTACTTTTTCTAAATATAGTTTCAGATAAAACTTTTTAAAATTCAAGGAAAAAATTTGCCAACCGTTGCTGAAAGCATTTGCTTCTTTCTCTGCTAAAAATCCCAAGTTAGAAATTGAATTTTACTTGTAACCGTTATACCCTACAGGTCCAATCAAAATCTATAAATTTGTAAAGAATTATATAATTCAAAGCTGGGAATGAATATTAACATTAAAAAAGGTTTCAATTTCACTTTTTTAAAATATAGTTTCAGTTAAAATAAAGAAACTTAAAAAAATAAAAAAAAACGATCATGTGTTCTAGAAAGCAAATACTTCCCAACTACTTTCCTATCACCGGAGGGTATTATCGTCCCTATTACAACATACCCTTCTCTATTCCAATGTATTTTTCATATTTGATATCATTGCAACCATTATATCTATACATCTGAATATCTATTTAAATTTTTCTTTGTTTATAGGTTTCTGGAAATTCGAAAGACAACTCTTTGTAAAATCAAATAATTGCATATAATGGAACGGCTTATTTGCTTAATCATAAAACAGAATAAACTTGGTTGCATTGGATAGTGTAGAGTAACAAACACGCGATCTCGATCACCGCATATATATACAGTTTATGAATACAATACTATCATTATTTGATTGAATAGTGGACAAATGGATTTATGCATCCATCTGACTAATAACTATTTGCATACATAATTATATTTAAACAATATTATTATGCTTGGTACAACAACGAAATAAATAATCTCGGCATCGAATGTAATTCACCCTTCAGAAAGAATAAATTGTAAAGAGAATAAATGCACGATTTCAAGAAATTGAAAACAATTGTTTATTTCAGACGATTCGCAATTCCCACTTTTGGTTATATAAAATTTTCAAAATACATGTTATTATTTTTGATAAAGGAATTTTACAGCTGAACTAAAAACAATAATAATTACTTTGTCTTCTATCTGTGTGTTTCTTTTTATTTTATGTTTGGGTATTTGTTCTGATTTTTTGCATCTCTTTCATATAATGCGGTGTCCTTCAATTTTGATCCATATCTGAATCTTTTGACTTATTTGGTGCAATTTTAATTTTTAATTCTTTAGACATTAACAAATGTTTTATAATTTATACTGAACCGGAAAATAAATTATGAAATTTAAGTTCCAGATATAAATTTTATAATGTGTTTATAAATGAATATCCCAACATTGTATGTCTGTTAAAAGAAAAGAAAACCCAATACATAATCATCAGAAATAACATATATAAAATTGAAACCTGCGACAGAAAATTTCAATTTATCCCTTATGAACATTAAATTATCATTTGTTTTAATTAAGTTAAGACATTAAGCAATTTAAATGTGATCGAAAAAAACACGTGTTGTTCCTTGTACTTGAATGAGGGTTTAGAATAACACAAAACTATAAAACAATCTTATTTTTAGGGTTTAGTCGAGCCTGTATGGGGGCAAACGTTTCAGATTATTTTAACGTTATGGTTATGACAGTGAGAAACCTAATTCAGAGATCTTTTCGAAAGTCTTCCTGCTGATGAACAAAAGGACGATAGCCCGGATGCGTCGCTTTCGAATTTCGGAAATTGATCATTATACAGAATCAGAATAAACTCAGATTCAGAATACTGTAAAAAAATCTCTCGTTCCAATTGGTGAAAAAAATAAAATAGAAGTATAAAAATAAAATAAATAGAAATATAAAAGGATTTATTTTTTAATGCGAATAAAATTGTCTTTAAATTTATGTTAACAGTTCATTGTTTTCTGAATAAAAAATTATAAATGTACTTTTTCTGTATAAATGAAAATAAAAAACAAAAACTATGAGTTTTTAAACACATATATCACTTCTTTTTTTGAAAACCTTCAAATGTAGATTATGTGCAAAGTGTAAATTTACTTATTCTTCCAACTTTTTTATGTAGGAAGAAAGCTAATTACATCAAAAATAATAAATTTTATATAAATGGAATAATAAAAAATGGAGTTAATACTGAAAAGATATGGAAGAAAGGGGCTATGTCAAATTCCGATTTTTCTCTTTTAAAAACCGCATTAGTAGTATATATTTTCATTAAAAACATATATATACTCTTACTATATTTTATTTTTATATTAGTAGCCAGTTAGATAAGGTTTAAGTATCTGACATTTTGATTCCAAATGATTCCTGTGCGTAGGCTCATTAATGTTTAAAAAAAGGTCAGCGTATGCTGAAAATTTAAAAACCCTGGAAAATTGTGATGGTCATGTATAATCATCTAGTATGAATGAAAATTATGCACTACGCCGGGATTAATATTATAGATTTTAATTTATTTAATTGTAGAAATCATTTTTAGTATCTTACAGAAGGTAAAAAGTAGGAAATTAATATAACTAAGCTTTGAGGACATTATTTCTTGAAAGATATATATTTTCCTAATTAATAAATTGAATAAGTCATCGACAATTTAAAATCCGAATTAAAATAAAGGCAAAATTATTATTTAATCTAGATTATAAAGAAAGTCATTAATGTTGCTTCAAAGTTTTCAATTTCGTATAAAGCATTAATCCTTTTTATTAGATTTGAACTGAGTTTTAATTTCTTATTTTTGGGAACGCCGATATTAAGTTTCATTCACTGGAAAATGCCGATTAGCATATCAATAAAATTTGGTGTACATTTGTTACAAACATTATTATACGCAAACTAAGAACATAGCTTAATCTAAATTAATATATACCGAATTATTATTAATTAACTAATTGTGTTATAAAGTTTGTATTTAATCTGATTTAGGCATCCGATCATTTATATAAATGAATCGGTTCTTTGAATTGTGTTGTCTGCATAATTTACGAGAGAATGGTTAATTCATATTAATTTTGAAATGTATAGCGAAGTATGTGTTTTGGAGCATAACCAATAACAGCTTCATTATCCAAAATTTATCTCGGGTTTAACATATTTCATTTACTGAAGCGAAAATTTGTTTGGTAATTTAATTAACGAAAAATTTCCAAGGAAATAGATATTGCCAAGGTAAAATTGGTTTAAAACTTTTCACGTATTCCATGTAGAAAATTAATCAAAAACATAGCAAATATCTCTATATAAAAAACGCTTATGTACTTGTCACAAAAATCGGGCTTATTACTGATTGCCAAAAGGCAGCAGTTAAATATAAACTCTACATATACAAATTTCAGATTGCTTTTGTCATTGAACATTAATACAGCTTTACTGAATCAAATGCTTCACTTAACTAATTAATGGAGCTGCAAAGTATTATTGGAAGTTTTTTGCGAATAGTTAGCCAGTCAATAAAGTTGTAATTCTGTAAGAGAAAAAGAAATCAAGAAATAAGCTCCAAACAAAAAGTTCAATCAAATGCGATGTTTTAGAGTTTCAAAGTGGTCATGATCACCTCCACATCTTATTTTTGAATAGTTATTATAATTTGTAATTTTAGAGAAATATTAAAATTAATTTAAACTAGTTTAGATGAGCGCATAAAAGCTAAGCGCTAGTTAGATAAGCGCTTTAAAGTTATGAGATTTGTTAAAATTGTTAGATTAAAATTTTAATGATTGAACTATTAATATGAAATAATACTTATTATTTATAGGGAAGCTAAAACATTAATGGAGTTACATTACACAAGACTTTTACTATGAGTAATGATTTAACTAATCTGATTAATTATTTTCAAAAAATGCCAGAAGTTCCATGCATGTATCTATCTGAGGCTAAAACTGGAGCATTTTTGAAAACACCTCCATGAAGTTTCAATCTAGCAGTTACTGTCATTTGTTCCTTCATTTAAAAATGATCCGATGAGCAGTACCACGATGATGAGGATGCTCCATGATGCAGTAGTAATCAAATCAGGTAGAGAATTTTTATGAGAGTTTTCAAGGATTAGATGTACCATACGAAAATACATTAATATTGGTGAAAACTATATTAAAAATAGATTGACAAATTTTGAAGTATAAGCTTTCATTCAAAAATAAAATTGATAAATTATAGAAAGTGTTAATAAAATATATTTCTCAGTATTAAATCTTTAAATGCGCATATTATTAGAAAGAATAATCAGTGTTAAAGGAGTTATAAATGTCGGGTTTCTAAATATTCGCGTCCCTTTGTTTCTTTTTAATTGATTGATTTTAGTCATTTTTCACAATATCATTTTTGAGTCAGTATTCTAAAAGGTTAATTTGCAAGCTCGGTTTTCTCTACAAAAATTGAATAACAAGAGAATTGTATACAATTTTGTATTAATTCGTATTTTGTAAGATAAAAATTGATACTAAAACGTATGGTGGAATTCGGTTACAATATCACTCTAAAAAAACCTAAAATACGGACCATCCACAAAATTTTCTATCTAAAAAAATATTCAGCAAGCTTGAATGTGAAAGTAGATAATTTTACATCTAAAATATTACTTGGAAAATAAATCGATTTTAAGAACAATCAAAATTAGGGCAGGAAAATTCATTTCTTGCTCTTAACTTGCAAGATATTACTACTATCGAGGAACTAGGAATGCAAGCGATGTCTGTCTTAAATAGGAGATAATTCAACTAATTAGATTTATTTTCTATCTTCAGAGAAGAATTGTTAGAAACTTAGAAGAATGTTAGGAAACTGACAGTGAAATAAAAATTTCAACCTCCCATTATTTCCACCCCTTTCGTTCTAGACGAACCACTTAGACCTCGCCCGATATTTTTACATTTCTAACAATCTATTCCAAGCTAGTTAACAAAAAGACTAACACAAATAAACTAGTTACCCGTTCTCCAGATAACATGGGCAAAGCGTAATACGCATACATAACGTGATTTTAGTAAAAACTGACACTATTCTGAGAGTTCTGTAGCTGAAACTAATGGTTCGAAAGTTCCAAAATTTGGTTTACGGACTAAAGGCGACATGGGAAAAAGGAATCGGCATAAAAAAGTCCCATAACTTTACTGACCGGGAGAAATTTGGCACTTTTCACATAAATTGAAGATTGAAATGCATAATCAAACTTCTGACTATGTTTCAAAAAATACAGTAAAGAGACCAATTAATGAAATAGCAGTCATTTTACTAGAAAATTGGAGCTATTTTCCAAAAAAAATAATATCCCCTAACGGTTGAAAATAAATGAAAAACCAATTTGGTATTAATACTCAATTTTCTTTCAATCTCCCTTCATTTTTTAACTCAGTAGAGAATAAAAAAATTGAAAAGCATTTAAAGAATGAAAATAATATTTCTCCGATAGGTGGGAAAATGACATTTTTTTAAAAATTTCATTTAAAATTTTGGCATGAACACCAAGTAAAACCACAAAATGCAAATTCTTGATGATGTTATCAAAAGTACTGCAAGTAATCTGGCTTATAAAAAGAAGCAGAAATTCAAAGCATCAGTTGTCTTTAAGATGGATCTCACTTTACCACAAAGTTCGCTACTTCTGAAGCTGTTTTATCTTGACCAGTGTAATGCTGCGGCTGATCTCCATAAATTTAGAAGTCTAAATAATGTATATAAAATTTTTTCTATTAATTCATTGAAAGCCATGATTCAAAAATATGAAGAAACAAGATATCTTGCACTTCGCCAAGATTGAGGACGAAAACTGGCAAAAATGGCACTTATGTTGCGACTGCAATTGAAAACACCCAGGCTTCTACCGCTGGGAGTAGCAATGCATGAGAGTAGCACGACAGCTCGACTTAAGTGTTTCAGCAGTATGGAAAGTTTTACGAAAAACTCTTTAGTTTATCTTTATGAAATTACCTGCCCACATGAATTAAAATCAGCCTGCATGAATTAAAATCCAGTGATTAACATTTTCTCTAAAAAAAATTTCATGATGGAGGTTGACGATTCTTGGTCGTGGAAAATTCTGTGAACGGATGATGCCCATTTTAATTTGCATACGGCTGTTTAACACTCTGAATCTGGGCATCCGAACATTCCAATGTGGTTAAGGAAATCCCACACCATTCGCACAAAGTAACTGTTTGTTGAGGTTTTTACTAAAGACTTCATCATCGGGTCCTTCTTTATGATACTATACCACAATCAGGGCCTCAACCTGTTCAGTCAACACTCAAAAGATCAGGATATGCTGACACATTTTGCATTGCCAGAATTGCAATAAAAACAAGGCTTGGATAGGATACTCTTTATGCAGAATGGAGCATCACAACGCATTCGTTGATCGATACAACAATTATTGCGGCATCTCTTTACAGAATAATGAATTATCAGTCACTTTTTCTTGTTGCTTGGCTACCTAGCTTTTCAGATCTAACTCTCTGCTGTTGTTTTTTCTATAGGGTTATCTATATTAATAAAAATGCAACTCGAAATGCGTTGCTAAGCTCAAAACTGGAGAACGGCTCGACCGATTCGGCTAATTTTTTAAAAATATTTTCGTTAAGACACGAAGATGGTTCTTACGGAGAGAAAAAATTAAAAAACTGCGTGGAAAATAGTTAAAACGACACTTTTGTTACTTTCCCGCCAAAAATCTTCATTTCCTTCCCCCACACCAACTGAGTTAGACAGCAGGAAGTAATAAATTATGATTTGTTTAGAAAGAAATACGCAATGTCAGTTGGTTTTCATTCATAGATAACGGGATGTTTAAAAAAGAAAGAAAATAGTTGCTTTTATTATTAGTCGGTATGAATATTTAATCTATGCCTGCTCAAAATAAAGTTTGGGCAGGGATGAAAAAAAGAATAACAAAGGGAAAAAGGGTTTATAGAAAGAATAGTAGTGAAAAAAAAGGATAGAAAAGAAAAGAAGGGTGTGTGTGTCACCATTATTTCGTCTGTGCGAGGCATTTTCCAAGCTGTTTTTAAGCTTTTGCATCTCTTGAAAACCAATTGTGTCTTTATTTGTTTAGAGTGTTTACATTTATGAAAATTTGAATCTCCTTATTTTATAAAAACAGAATTTTAGACCTTTCCCTCCACCATTTAAGTAAAATATCAATTCCGGGACTATCATTTCTCGGATAGAAAGAGAAAGATGAGTAGTACAGTGAACAGATCATCTGAAGAAAATTATAATAAATAATGCTATAAATGAATTATATGATTATCAAAATTTAGTTGGTTTAGAAATATTTTGGTGAAAAACCTATTATGAGACCCAGCTATATAAAATATTAGCGAGCATTAATACTGGCGAACCGACTGGTCGCCAAAAGGCGGCTAGTTTCAAATAAAAAGGTTCAAGTTGGCATGAGTTTCGAACTTGTTGAGTTTAAAAAATAACATTTCACGGACTGTCATTTACATTCCTCGTAAACATTACAAGAGGTAGTCTTCCTATAAGAAGTTAGCTAAAAACTGAATTATATTTCTTTTTTTTAAATGTGAATACTGGTGTTTGATAATAAGTGGAATCAGTGCGTGCTTAATGTTTCTCAAAATTTTTACTGTTTGTTTTCTTTTTACGAAAACTGTTTGCTTTCTTTTTGACGTTACTGTTTATTTTATCCTGAGACTAATGTAATATATAATAATGTTTTGAAAAATGGAAATAGGCCTTTTGATGAGTGTTTCTTCACGTAAAATACATCTAAATTTCTTCTAATTTATTCTGATGTGGAAAGGAAATACTTTTATTTCAGTGCTTGGCTATATATACAAATCAAATATTATGCATTGGCCCTAATTTTTCTACATCTCAGGGGGAAATTTTTTAAAAAAAATGCGCACTTTCCCCTACATTTCCCTGCTGAGTATATTTCAGTGCTTACATATTTTCTTGGAAATAACCTCTTACCCTAAATAATGAAGAATCCCCTCCTAAAACTAATTTGAATAGAATTTTCTGGTTAAAAATGGAGGATATTTTAGATCATTTTATCATTTTCTAAAACATTTTGAAATAATTTTATTTCCTTCTACCCTGAAATGTAATTGATTACTGTACATTTATTATATGCATTGATATTCATATAAGAGACTCTCAAAGGCTTGAAAAAAAACTCTTTCACAGAATGGCGTCCAATTTGAAAGTACTCGAACATACAAGCTGAAACCGAAACTCGGTCCCCCATTCATCATCCCCACGATACACAGTATCCGTTCAACCGGACCGCAATAAGATTATAAATGGATGCGTTGAGCTTAGCGATTCGATGATGAATCGAATTTTATTCCGGAAAATATTTCCTTAAATTGTCCATTTTTCTTCTTGAAAACGAAAAGACTATTTTGGTTTTCTGAAATAAAACGAAGTTTGTGGGTTCTGCTTTCGCTACAGAAGGAATGATGGTTTTCCCAATATTTTGACTTCAGAATCGGCTTTTTTTAACTACCTTTTATTTTTGCGGAGTTATGTTGCAGATTATTTATGGATGAATTTTGGTTTATTTTATGCTTCTCCGTTTTTATGAATGCTATAAATAATTTAAGTCGATGAAATGGAATGTTATTAAATAAATTACTTTATTAGCTTAAGATGATTAAAAAGAAATATTTTTATAATTCATGTCATTTTGCAAAGAAGAAATAGACTTAAGAAATGAGAATATTTTTCTTAGCGTTATTATTTTTTTCACCTTAAATATTCCCTTGAACGTTTTTCTTATTCCAAATAAATCCCATTGGGGTTCTCATAAATGAGGAGGAGAAGTTCCCGGCTTGGTGGTTGGTTCTCATCACTTTAAAATTATACAGAAAAAAGTGGAAGTCTGGCTCATCCCTTCTACATTACTTTGGACGGGTTATAAAGGGTTATAAAGTGGAAGGGTTATAAAGTGGTCGATCAGGGTCTTAAAGCTCAACCACAGTTCCGCCACTGTTGCTGTTGGGACATTCAGGTCATTCGGATTTCAGAAGGGGGGTCGGAGTGGCCAGCTCAAAGTTATTTCAAATAAATAAATCTTCAAATATTTGAAAATAGTTCATTAAGTTAATAACTCACATTTCACTCAATAGATTTTTTAAAGAAATATAAAAACCAGCTTGTATCAAAAGTTGAAATAAAATGTAATGATATTTGCTGACTCAAGCATATTTTTGTTTGTTTCTTTACTTAGATTTATTGGTAGAAGAGTTAATCATTGGCTATAATACACCAGATTAAATGCCATATTTCACCCTTACTTTATGAAAAAATATCTAAAACATTATTATTTAAATAAATGGAAAGTAATAAGACTTGTAAATCATCTAGAATGATAAAACCAATATTAAAAAAGAGTATGTAAAATTGTCTAAACCTGATTATAAAATCAATTTACTTAGAAAAGCAGGAATATGTGGCCCATTTCCAATCAATGCAAATAATGTGCTTGAAGACGTTCGCAAAGATTGAATGAATCGTAAATTAAATAATGTACATTTTATCGGAATTTGCAAATAGTTTATTCTTTGTTAATCTTTTCAAAATAAGAAACATACTAAGAGTATTGTAATTCATCTAGACGAACAATTAGTGGGAAATCTGATATGTCGATATTTATCATGAGACCGTTAAAAATGTTTTTAGAATTATATTTGTCTTTCGGTGAGTTTTTGAACAAGGAAATTGAAAAAAAGACCATTATGGATCTATAATGATTAAATTTATCATGTAGGCTTTGAATTAAAATAGCAAGTCTGTGATCAATATGTTGGGAAATAAATTCGGCCTCTGAAATGAATTTTGTTTGTAACGTAGATGGTTAGAAATTGCGTCAAAAATTCCGTCTTTACTTTAAGTTTCCCATGGCACATTTATTCTTAATATCTATAGAAAGGCAATTTCTTCTGCAATGCTGGTAAAGGAATGACTTGAAATTGAAATAGAATGCAGTTGGGATCATATGCAAGAACTCTTTTTGTCTTCATTCTAGTTGGAGTTATGTTTCGTCAATGTGAATTTCCATGCCAAAATTTTACTATGCTATTATCGTGGAAGATAAAGATGGCCAATCATTTAACTCAATGATTTGTGAACGGATTTTTTGTAGCAAGATGTCCTTCGTTACATTTACTGTAATTTGGATGAGTAGAAGTACACCAGAGTTTATAATAACTCATTATGATGCAATCCACAAAGGAGTTTGTATTATGTTTGATCCAAAGTTATAGTATTAACCCTTTGCACTCCGACAAATAATTAGATGCAAAATTATTCACCTAATACAAAGATTTGTTTATTGCTATGAAAAATAAATATACATAATTCTTTTAAGTCGAATTTCTTTGAAAAAAATTAATCTACATCTCTTAACCATTATATAGGTGTTTTTAGCAATTAAATTTAAAAAAATCAACTAATAAAAGGTCAAAATGCTGCACAATCTTCAATGGTGAGTCAGTGGCACCATCGGAGAGCAAAGGGTTAAACTTATAGTGCAACTGCAAAATGACATTATCTTATCAATCTTCTGCCTCCACATGACTGATCACCTAATCAATCAACGATTGTGCATGTGTAAATTATTTTTAAAAGAGTGATTTCTTTTCATGCCCAACCCGCATAAACAATATTGGATGTACAGAACAGTGGGCATAAAAGGCAGACCCGCAAAAAGATACTCGATACTTCTATCTTATTTATGAGTGTTTTCCTGCCTACATCCTTTTACTTAGTAATTAAGTGACTGCAGAAAAATATCCAGCTATATTATCTTCAATTGCTACTCATTTATTAAATGTACTTCTAAAATTTGTAATCATTTTCGTAAACAGTGTTATATAATTATTTACAGTCTAGGTATATGCATCAATTCGAATTTCTCTTTTTTATAGATTCATAAAGATTTTTAAAAATCATTAATAAGGGATGAATATTTATCCTACGATATAATTTAAAACTTTGGAAAGATGAGTTTGAATCGACATCGCAAACAGATAATGTACAACTACATCATCATTAAAAATTATGTAGCATAATGTATACATCATTTTTATATAATAATAAAACGTTCAGTATTTTAAAAGCTTAAAAATTTTGGGATAGAAGTTAGAAGCAAAAGTGTATTTCAACTACACAAAAGGAAGCAAAATACAACATTTGCTTTACAATCTTGAACAATCTAGACTAAAAAAGAATTTCCCTTTAAAATAAGTCTGATTGGAGGTTAGTTTTGCAGATCTCTATTAGCCTAACAGAAGTTGAAAAATTTTAGAAATCATTATATATGCATTTCAATAAGTTTATGTAACATTCAGACACTTAAACACTAACATTTTCGAAATCCCAGATCAACTCATAATGAATTTCTCTATGAGATTCGTCTGAGGCCTGTTAGTTCACCTTCAGTATAACAGGAGTCCAGGAATTGGGGTACATTTAAACGAGATAGCTGATAAGCTGGCCAAGCAAGGCTGTGATATGCCGATGGGTACTTTTGGCGAGATCAAACCCTCGGAAATCCCCTTTTTAAATAGTCTTAAATTGTTCTCTGCTTGGCGTATTCCTCCTATCCACCATTAGTATGCTGCAAAAGGTCATGGTTTGTCTATATTATGCAGTGGTCCCCGATCTTTACAAACGACCATGACCAGATTTAGGAGTGGCCACTTGAAATTCTTGAGGCTCTTGAATGGAGAGACCTTCTCTTCTTGTTCATGTTCCATCTCTGCCAGTCCTGCTCATCTTCTTTATTACCTTGGCTACTCATGGGGGCTGCTTTTGAATGAGCAGGATCTCATTTTTGGAGAGCTGGCGCATCGGGCCCTTTTGGGCCTGGTTTAGGATTTCCTATGCCAGGAGAGATGGGTAAAAAAAAACTAACAGTAGTATAAATATAGATTCTAAAGCAATTAAAACACCGGTTTCTTAATAAAATGGTAGATGAGTAATTCTTTGTAATGAAGAAAATGTTAAAATTGTCACATGTAAAGTAAACGTAAGCGTGACGTTAATATACTTGATCATGAGATTCGCGGTGGCGCGATTACTTTGGAGCTGGAAGATTTCACGTTCAAGACCCGATAAAACCGAAGAACTACCATGCAAGTAGATCAAATGTATGTTAAATCGAATTGGGTCAATTGCCCTTCCACCATTGAGGTGCAAAAAGCTCAGCCGTCATCCTCGTCGTCTGATAGAAATTTAAAACTACAAGATTCGTCACAAAATAGCTCTGATGTTGCTTTAAAAAGGATATATTGATGATGATGACATGCCGGTTTTACAAAGAAAAGAGGGATGAAGTAACTTCTTAGGATATAGACCCCTGAGCATCCGAGGGCAGAAGTCTGACTTCTTTCCTCGATGTTAATATAATTAATTAACCCTTTGCTCTCAGATGGTGCCTCTTACTCACCATTCAAGACTGTGCATTATTTTGATGTTTTATTTATTTATTTTTCGAATTTAATTGTTAAAAACGCCTACATAAGGGTTAAGAGATGTAGATTAATTTTTCAAAGGAATACGACTTAAAAGAATTGTGTATTTTTATTTTTCATAGCAATAAACAAATCTTTGCATTAGGTGAATAATTTTGCATCTAATTATTTCTCGGAATACAAAGAGTTAAACTAAACCAAATACAGTTGACCGAACATTTCAAAGCGGATTCCTAATGAAAAATCTATATATTGTTTGACATGGCACGATTTTGAGAATTTATTCAGATGTTCATCGATCATTATCTCCAATTCATTATCCGTTCAAATGATTATAGGCGTATAAAGCTTTCCTCCAGTTAACTTGTTAAAATGAGTACTAGAGTAGTTAGAATCGTTTTAAACCTTCCTAGGGCATGCAATAAGAAAAAAAAATAGTTAACTCAACGGAGTTAGAAATAATCTTTTCCTTATCACTTTTTAGGTTCGAGGATAGAAAAAATAAATTAGCTTAGAAGCAGGAGTTTTATTAAAAGGAACAATTTTTGTTTTGGAAGATTTTCAAAATCTCCAATCGTTTAGTAGTTAAGACTGAAAAATAATTTTTAAGACTTAATTTGGATTATTTTTTAACATGATAATTATTGTCACATTTAAATAAATAAAAAAGTTATAAGGTTACTTTCCTTCCTTAGTTTGAAATTATTTAAATGCAATTAAATTAAAATTTACATGCATGAAAAAACTAATGAAATAAAATAAGAATTGAGAAAGTTATTGGAAATATCATTCTAAAAGGAGAATCTTTAGAAAATTGCAGGAAAGGGCTTGTTTTAATTCGTTTGATTTTATTTTAATTATAATTATTTATTTGCTTAAATAAGGTAATATAGATCATGTTAAATATTTATTTTTTTATAAATGCTGCCTTTTACAATACCAGTTAAAGGATTGTCTATGGTTTCTTCCTGTATGCAATACTTCATTGTTATTGTTATAAAAATGTTATAAATTGAATATTTATTGATATTTATTAACTCCCTTAAAACGTTGAATTTCTCGGTTTAAAAGTCTTTTGCAATATAATTTGCATTCATTAACGGCAATTAAAGTAATGATTGCTTGTAATTAGCTTCGAAGAATACAGACAGATATTAAAGACTGGGCAATCAAAGGCTCTATAATAGATAGGAAATTTATTATTATTATTATTTAATGTACCATAACATAATTTTTTTTCACATTTTATTAATATCAATAGGATGTTTGTATTGTTGAGATATTGAAGTTTCAATGCTTGTAATGCATTTTTTAAACGTTCATCTAAGAATCATGATGATGGGAAAAAAAACCAAAATATTCTGAAGTCACTCATTTTTCTTTTTTTTAAATATATTAATATTCATTTATTACGCATTTTTAAAATAATATGTCTACATTGTTACAAACATAATATAAAGCTTGCTTAAATAAACAGTCCAAAAAAAATTCAAAAATTGCAATATTAACAAATTCATTTTATGAATAACCATAATAAATTCGAAATTGGTCAGAGGCTAAGATACCTCAAATCTCTTATTCTCAATTATCTTATAAAATTTGCCATTTGTAAATAAAGATACATATATAAAAATGTAGTATATAATAATTGTATTAAAAATTTGTTATAAAGATATGTATATTATAATTGTAATAAAATTTTTTAATAAAGATATGTATATTATAATTGTAATAAAATTTTTTAATAAAGATATGTAAATAATAATTGTAATAAAATTTTTTAATAAAGATATGTAAATAATAATTGTAATAAAAAAATTGTATTAAAGATATGTATATAATAATTGTAATAAATTTCGCAAAGATTTTTTTAGAAATAAAAATTTAATATTTTATGAAAACAATAAAAATATAGATATGAATTCCAATTTTCTTGAAGACCAATTTTTGCTTAGGATTCTTTTTCATGTATAGATTTTATTCCCTTATGGGTTTGTTTGAGTTATATATTTAAACACTTTTATTAGATCAGTAAAGGGGAAAAATGAAATCTAACACATATGCACATCTTCGATATATGTGCGCTACAATTTATTTATGGAAGGGAATGTATCTGAATATAAGAATAAGTATATAAACTCAATTTTACAAGTACACAGCTGTAATTCTACTTCACACTATATTAAATTGTGTTATTTTTATATGCTCGAACATATTTCCAGAAAAAATTCGTTTTACTAAATAGAAATTTCAAATGTTTCCATTAAAAAAATTTCTGTAAAGAAGCCGAAATTGCTTATATTTTCCTTTCGATATTCAAAAGTTTTAAACCTCAAAAATTTGAAAGTCTAGTGATTTATGTAAAAAAAATTTTAATTTCTGAGCAGATTTGTATGTATGAATTGAATTCTATAACATTTTTCGGAAAATATTCAGAAGGTTTCATGTACACAACTAAATAATATAAAATATTATCAAAAGGAATATATTCATAAAAACATCTCAAATATGATGAAATGTAATATTTTATCGCTTGATCATTTTTAAATAACAACTCATATCCTAGCAAATATTTTTACAGATTTTATCACAAATTTAGAGGAAATATAATAGTAGGGAAATTGCAAATATAAAATATGAACAGAAAAGCTGAAAATACTATTTTCAAAGGGATATTTTTTCAATCATTCATAGGAGTTTATTGATGATATTTCCAGTTACTTGCTAATATTTGTTTTAATCAAAATATGTGCTGTGATGGTTTTAAGATAAATTATTCACAGAATCTTTCAAAAATAATACGAAAAAATAGTGACAATGGAATAAAAATTTCGAAAATGGATGTTTATTATTACCTTTCTGTTTTTATTTTTATTTATTCAATTATTTCAATATATTTTTTAATGTGAGAATATCAAATTCTTATATTTTTTGAAATATATTTTCAATCCCTTTTATTTATTTTACTCGAAAAACCGACAATTATATTTCCACTTTATTTATCATAAAATATCTGTAGATAAATGATAAAGAATCGAACATCATTTGATTATATATAAGCTGCCGATCTCAAAATTTATTTTCATATTTTAAAAAACGAAGCGCTAAAGACAGATACATTATTTAAATAAATATACTGCTATTATGCATTTGCAAACTTCTTACGAACTGTTAAAAAACAATTGCAATTTAAGTAAATGACTTCAAAACCAATATATAATTTTCTTTTTATTTCCATATATATGAAAAAAATTAATTTCTGACAAGCAATGATATGACATTATTGTTTGTTATGAAGGATTTATACATAAAATTCAATATACAGGGTGGTTAAAATTAAAGATCCACTTTGAAATGCTTATAAAAGGAAACCTACTCGATTAAAAGTTATAATATTTGGTAATTGTATAAAGGGGGTCATGGAAATTTCTTTTCTACCAAAAAAAGTTCTAAAGTTGAACACCAGGAGAGAAAGGGAACTAACTGTATGCAATACATTGTTGCTGTTTGTTCTTGTTTCTTGCATTTACCATGGATAAGCTAGCTGAGGTAGTCAGCGATTTAAGCCTAATCAGTTTCTCTTGTTTTGTAGTAGCTCCAGCTAGGGTCAAGAGCACGACTTTTGCTACACACGCACCATATTCTCTTGTGCAGCCTCTTTTAACGGGGAGACACATTCACATACCTTATAGATAGAACACAGAAGAACAGCTATACCGAAACCGGGGCTCGAACCCGGGACGCCCAGGCCACGGGAAAAATACGCTACCCCTATACCAGGACGCCGGTTGTATGCAATATTGTTAGTCAAAAGTCGGATTAAGTCAAATAGGACATGAATACATCTGTAATAACTGATCTCTCTAGACAGGAATCATATTTTTGTTAGAGTTTATTATGGATGATATATACACAGAAAATATCTACAATTGAAGATTACTTTCCAGGTTATTAATTATGACTTGGAGTTCACCTTGTAACTTCTAGAAAAAAAAACATACTCACTCCATAAGACTCCCCAAAGCTACTGAGGCCTCAACCACTACGTAACTGTTTTTCCACTTTCCATTTCACGACCTTTTGTGCAGGCCGGAACAGTTCCATGGTGGTTGGTGATATGCCAATATTTGTATAAAATGTGTTTGTTTCTGAAACGTGTTACAAAGCATGTTTATTGTGGTATTTCAAAAGCACTGTTTAAGGTGATAACTAAACAATTTGGAGGAAGTGATGGACTGACATGTGCATAACTTTCTTCCTGATATGCTAAGAGCTACTGTTGAGAATGCAGTAAAGCAATTTGACTTGCTTTCAGAAAAAGGTGGAAGCCATATTGAGTGTGCTTCGTAACATATTTCAGAAACGATTAAACATATTCTAATCAGATGTTTTCAAGTCCTATTTTGCTTAACAAAATTGCATTTAGCACCATTTCTCCACTGGCGTTTAGTTTTTGAACCTTTTTGGGGGGAAGAAGGGGGGATAAAAGAAATTCCCTTGACCTCCTGCAAACAATTACCAAATATGACAACATTTGGTCATAAACATTTCAAAATTGAACTACCTGTACATTTCGAATCCAGTGAATGATGTCATCTCCCTGACTTGGTGTAAAAGTTTGAAGAGGGGTTTTCAGCTTAGAAGTTGTATTCTTCATCTGATCATGATTCAAAATTACGATATATGCCCAAAAATATCCCTATTGTTCCTGTAAAACGGATCGTTAATACAACTAAACTAAATCTAATAAATGATACATGTTAATATCGAGAGAAAACTAAAAGATAAATTTATTTTTCAATTATTTCCATTGCTCTGACTTTTAAATTCAGTTCTTATTTACTTTATAAATAATGTGCCCAATACCTTTCAAAACTTAGTTCCCTTCCAATGGTTCACTGCCTAAATCCAACAAACTGCAATACAAGATTTCCTAAGCATAAATCTGATAACCATCTGGTTAATTAATTAATAATTTTGAACAGAGTAAATCAGTCGAAACACCATTTCTCGCTTATAAACCATCTTCACAGCTAAGGGAAACATTATCGATATATTTATCTCTATTCTAAAATAGCAAGACAGCATTCTTCCAAGATAAGGAGCTTTGAATTTTTCAAGAATTGGATTATTGTTTAGTTCAAGTTCAATTTGTTTCGAAGGTACTGATTCATCATTAAAAGATTTCTGGTTTAAAAGGAAAGATAAGAAAATCAGGAAGGAATGTATTATAATAAATTTTTATCGTTTTTATCATTGTATTGCAATGATAATATTTTAATACCATAATATGATGATATATGTTAATAACTTATCTTCATTATGATGGTATGGTTTTAACATAAATGATATGATATTTGTTAATAACATAATACCTATTGAATTTAACTTTATTATGCAGCCTCTATAATTAATTCTTTTCAAAAATTAACATGTAATTATTTTAAAGAGTCCTCATATGGAAACGCTATTTACAAGTAATAATTTTCCACACAAATATTTAGTCCGCTATTCAATTTTTCTTTGAATTTAAACCTTTTCAAATACTTTCTGAAATACGTAATATATTGTTGGTAATATATTTTGTTCAAATTTTTAGCACATAAAATCAAACGCTTTTATAAAATAAATTCTATTTTAAAAAATCCTGTAATTATTTCTTATTCATTAGAAAATATCTTTCGAAGAATTCACAAAACATGTTATTTTTAACGAAACATTTTTAGCCATAAACTATATTTTCTTAATCGTTTATTCAATCGCAATTTTAAGTAATAGCATTTCCTGTGTATGAATATACTTTTTATTTCATTATCAGCTTTATTTTAAAATTTAAATTTATTATTCAACGTTTGTATTAGGTATATAAAGACAATAGAAAGACTGTTGAATGTTTCTTACGACAAGATTTGGAGAAAGTTTTATAAGTTCTGTACAGATCATTGTCTCTAGATCCTAAAACTATTCTCCGTTCAAGTTATACACGTATAATGCTTTGCCCACGTGCCCATGTTATTCTGTGGAAAGAATAACTTCAGTGATTCTATTTGAATTTTAACTAACTCGGAATACATTGTTAAAAATGAAAATATCATAACTTAAATTTTTTTTTAAAGTTTGTAAACGGCCCGTTTAACTTAAAGTGGGTGGAAATGGGGGGGGTGTCATTTTCCTTTCGCTATAACTTTTCATTTTCTATAACTATCATAATTTTAAAGATAAAAAATTAAATTTAATTAACTAAATTAGCACCTCATTAAGACAAAAAATTATAAATTAAAAGTGTTTCGCAATGTTCTTGAAGTTAGAAGCTGAAAATTGTTTTTAAAGACTAAATTTCATTATTTTTTTCTTATTAGACTATTTTGGCAAATAAAAACTCAGATGTACAGAAATCTGCCTTTACCTTTTAGCTTGTCGATATAATTTTTTTACTATAACAACAATTAAAATAAATTGGACAATTAAAAGAATTACTAAGGAGAATTAAAATGAATAAGTATTGCAAAGTAATAATTGCATATAAAAACTCAATGGCATAAATAAGTAATTATTAAATTGCATAAATTGAGCAGAATTTAGTGAATTTTTAAAGTATTCTATGACTTTAATTGCTGCCTAAAATTATAAATAACTAAAAAATCCTAATTTGAGAGCATGATATTGTTTCATTTTGAAGTGTTTCAAACCACAAAATACAAGCATAAAAGATTGGTGGTTTATTGCTTTTGCACCATCAACTTTTCACTTTTAGGATTACTAGAAAATGATTTTAAAAAAGTTATTGTATTTTGGTGATTTATCGCCTTAAAAAAGCTACAGTTAGGGTCGAATGCCTGCCATGTATCCGACTCCCCGGTCTGGCTAATATAAAGCAGAGTTATTAGAACTTATTACTTGGGGAGAAGCAAAGAAAAAAAATATAAATAAACATGAAACAGCGAGGGTTATTCATATATATAATTATTAATTTTTCTAGCTATCAAAAAATATCACTTTTTTAAAATTTAATTATTGTGTTATAGGGCATTTCTATAGTCAATGATTTTCATACAAGGAAAAAAAATCATCGTTTTCTAAATATTGATTCATACGTATTCTAATAGTAACGTGATTGTTTCAATGTAATTGAGACTGGTTTTTCCCGAAAAAAAAAGTAGACTCAATTGATTTTGAAATGGTCAAAGACTGCTACTTTTCTAAATGTAGGTGATAGCAAAATATGAGTCATGTGATATTTTTCTATCGGACGTGTACCACGTGACTTAAATAACTAATATTTTTGCAAGTTGTTGTTTCTCGTGTCTATTTTTAACGGAAAGAGGGGTGCTGTAGCTTCTGATGGCATATACCCCTGAGCACCTGAGGGCAGAAGTCAAGCTTCTAGCTCACACTCGTCACAGACCCTTTTTACGGGCGGACTTCTTTCATGCATTTCATTCATTCATCCACAGATCGTAATTTAGATCTGAAATAGTGAACGATCATCTCTGACTCAGTACCCCCAGTGGTGTTACTCTCGACATGGAGGACTTTGTGACCACGACATATTTAACGAGCGCCAGTCATCACACACTCGGCCGCCGAGGTTCGAAATGGTAACCTAAAGAATACGAGTCCAAAGTTCTGCTTACCAGACACTCCTGCCCTAATGTTTTCATATAATAAGGTGAAATGTATGATAGCAGATTTCAACTTTTAAAGGTTTTTTTGTTACTATTTTCAATTTCATGCGATTCAGTACAATGTTTTTACTTGAATCAAATGCAAATCTTGATTCGATGATTAAAAGTTAGTTTTCCTTCATAGATTCGAATGCTATGAAGGAAAATCACGTACTGAGACGACAATATGATTATATGTTTTTCCCATTTGTAAGTTTCTGATTATATTTTAAAATGTAAAAAAAACAGCGGAAAATAGATATATATTTATGTTAAATAAGTAATAAGAATTTTATTTGTTATGGGTATCATTATGATTTATAATCTAAATAACGCATGAATATCCGATAACTTTATTAGAACAAACCTAAAATCATTAACCAGGTTCTGGAGGATAGATATTATCGCTGTTGATTTAACAGATTCCCTAGGAATCAGAGCATTAATTATTTTATTAGATTTCAGCTAAATCTGAAACAAACAAAATTTTCCCTATTCACAGATAATAGAGATCCAAACTCTATCCCCACAGGTATTCATTAATATCATGCCCTGTCAAGTAGAGGTTCGGTGAAGTCTCGCTTAATCATTATGGTGATTTATAAATGAGGAACTAAACACTATTTAGTTTACTCTGATCTTAATTATTAATTAGTTAACAGGATTGTCATCAGATTGTTCAGTGAGTTTTATGTCGCAGGTTGCCAGATGCAGTGTATGCATTGGCAATGTTGACCTCATTATTTATCTATCGAGGCAATGCGAATTCATGTGTAGTCTAAACTGTGAAGAAAAGACTGGATGTGATCTTTCATCCATTTGAATAATATTATTTATATTTCATTCACTATAAACACGTTTCATTTAAGTTCAGTAACTACATTGAAAGGTAGATTTTCGGCGAAGATATAATTTTTTTGTTTAATTTTGCTTATATTTAAACAGTTTTATCTTTTATAATAGTTTGAATTTTGTTTCTACGTTCAATTTTTGTGAAAAAATACAGAATCTTCTCACTTTATTTACATACGTTTTAATGCTATTTTCCCAAATTTTAATTTTCGATATGAATTTCTTATGAAAAATATCATAAACACTTAATTTTCTCATAAAATACTTATTTTTTGTTTAATTTTTTTATAATAATAGGTCCAGAATCTGCAATTCTTCAAATAGAGAATGGTTAATCTAGTTATTTTAATACATCACAATACAAAATAATTGATAATTCTATGTTAATATTTAGTTCAAGAACTAGATATTGTATTTTTTAGCTATTTACAAAGTTTCAAACAAATTAATTGACAAATCCTTAAATTAAAAGCATTTTGGTTTATTCTTGTTTTCCTATATAAAAATTCCAATTTTTAAGAATATTTTGTTATTTAACTGGTATATTTTGGTTGCATCACCTGCTTTTTTAATAATTTTTATGCAAAAATTCAAAAATATAATTATATAAAAGGTTTAATAATAATGTTTAATAATGTATAATGTAATTATTAATATATTAATAATGTATTAGCTTCTAATTTAATTCTTAGATTTATAATAGAACTAAGGAATTAATTTATTAGAGCTTGGAATATAATTTAAATGGTTCTTAGAAAAACAAAAGCGAAAATTTAGATGATAATACTGAAAGAAATTATTTTCTGTGTTACACAAAAAAAAATACAAATATTAAGTATATAATGAAAAAAAACCATTTTTTTTTAAATTCTTTCTGAAATTCTTTTCAATTTTATCATTGTGTTAAGTGAATAGTTATGAACTCAAGTTATCATTATTATACTGATGTAGATTCCTTTTTTACTGACTGTAAGAATCCAGCATTGTAGACCGAAAATTCCGGATTCGAAATCATACTCCGCAAAAACTCGCTTCGTAGGCCTGATGAGAGTTAAAAGTTCAATATCAAACCTCTAAACCTTTTTTTTTCTCAAAATCTTAATCTAGTTACTGTCATATTACATTTTGGTCCATGTTGTTTGGCTGATGAATTATATACTTAAAGAAAATTGATGCCAATGTTCATAAACAAATCATTAAGCATTCTGAACGTATAATTTATAATGCCATGCATTAAAAAATATTATAGTGTCATAATTAGAATGAACTTGCTTTCATTAGTTCTCCTAATGTTTTAGGATCTATATTTAAATATTTGTTTATTGTTCTTCCAAAGAATGGCATCATTCCAATCTACATTAAGCGAGCTGTGACTGACGTCAGTAGTTGTTTATTTATTTTTTTGTTTCATGTTCGCTGAAATTTCGTCTTTGTGATATATAATAATTTTGTAGTTAAATACATTTTATTTTATTTGACAGGCTTATTTTATGATAAACATTTATCAAGATTGCAAAGAAAAGACATTGAATAGAAGTGAGTACTTGTTATAATGTTTTAACTAATTTGAGACTCAGTATGATGCATCGATTTGTTTTATAAGAAAAAGATTGGGCTTAAAAAGGAATTTCAGATTTATGCTACATGTAATAAACAAAGTTGGTAAACCAATAAGTATAATTAATATTTAAGTGATAGTGTCTAAAATATAATAATTTCAAACATAAAGAAGTCAGTTTAGAACCCAAATATCAACCAAATAATTGCGTTGAATGTATATACATGGCCAATAAATACAATATTCATTTCTTGAAGTTTTGTAAGAAATTACAAGTGTTTAATATTAAGCAACTTTTTCAGGAAATCGTTTCAAAATACATATAAAAAACAAGCAATTGAATTGCATTTATTGACAATTTTTCATTCTTTAATTCAACAAATTTATGTGTATAAAGTAAAGAAAATTAAATAATCAATATAAACGTTTATTTCTGAAGAAATTTATCAGATATCTTAGAATTTGAGAAACAAAATCGGATTAAATATTTATGCTATTACTCATTGTATTTTTAAAAATTCTTTTTATATATTATTGCAGCTAATGATTGATTTCAAATAGTAACGTTATTATAAATGTTATTAATAATAATTTCAAAATCCTAACTTTCCGTGAAGTAAATTAAAAATATTTTTAGTTCTTTAAGGAAAATTTATATTAATAATTTAAAGGATGTAGAACAATTGATATTTTTATTTAACTAACAGATTCCCTAATGTCTTGGCCCTCTTTAGAAATGACTTAATTTGAGACAAATATTTAGTATTCATGTTAAATGCAATATTTTAAATTTTGCTTCACAGTAAATTCATATATACCGTCAATATTTATTGGTTTCTTTATTGGTTTATACCGTCAATATTTATTGGTTATGCTAATATTTTGTTTGCATGTTATTTCTTTCATAATTACTAATTTAAAAAACAGAGGATTTTCAGGTTTATGTTTAACAAATGTGTTATTTCACTAATATTGACACAAGCAACCATCGAAATGATTAGATATAGTAGGAGATGATTTGTGCATTTTTATTTGAGTAATGGATTGAGCATTTGTTTGCTGTCTAAGCCAAAATGAAAATTCTTCTCATTTAACCCTTTGCACCCGGAAAAGTAATTGGATGCAAAATTATTCACTTAACACCATAGACTTGCTTATTGACATAAAAATATTTATTACATTTTTAAGTTAAATTTAATCAAAAAATTAATCTGCATCTACTTACCATTGTTTAGGTATTTTTTTCTTCAATTTCTATATATATATATATATATATATATATATATATATATATATATATATATATATATATATATATATATATATATATA
>JAOUZG010018917.1:2040649-2062328 GCA_026289955.1 Argiope argentata | reverse complement strand
ATATATATATATATATATATATATATATATATATATATAATTCCAGTGAAAATTAGTTAGAAATCTCTGCAATCCAATTTAATACGAATTGAAAAATAATGCACTCGAGCGTTCAACATATTTAGCAAAAGAAGATATAAATATAATTTTATTTTGTATGTGCGTATTTTCTATTTTTCTATATAAGCGTATGCGTATTGTCTATTATTTATATGTTTTTCCCACATATAAATTATTTGATATTTCAAATGATGAACCTGAGGAATCTATTTAAATAACAACGGCATGAAGAAAAATACTTTTTGAAAAGAAAAATGCTTCAGTTTTGATTATCTATTTTTTAAGTAATTTTCAATACATTATACCATGATTGAATTTTTTGCCATAAAAAAATTCCTATATGGGGAAAAAATTGATTTTTTAAAAATTTTATTCGCGTATAATAAAGCAATTGGTATTGATTTGTTTAGGTCTGTAAGAATATAAATGAGCATTATATAATTCATTTTATTGATGTTCTCTTTCTCTCACTCTTGATTATTTTTATTTTTATTTTATTGAAATGGATTTTCTGGAGATATCATCTCTTTTTTAACAATCAGGAGAGATCAGGAATAGCCAAATATCCCTATATATATTTTTATAGCTTAGTTAAATGTTTCTCCCTGCTTATCACTAATTGCACCTGAAGTTTTCACAATAATGATTCGGCTGCAAATAGTGTTAATAAATTTGAAAATTCATATTACGTTCTAATATCTTAACATTTTCTATCATCCTTTTAAAGTTTTTCTTCATTTTTCTGAAGTTGGGTCCTACAAATATTCTTCCCATATGTTTTAATTTGAAATTGAAAACTGTCCGCGATAATGTATGAAACACGTTTTATTTTGGTAATGCCTAATTTTTTAGAAACGAAAGAAATAAGATCCTTTATGCAGTAAACAAACTTTTAGAATACTTTTTACTGTAGTTTACAATATGCTTCTTCTCTATCCCGAAGTTTATCATAAAATAAGTAAATCACCTTCTTCAAAATATTTTAAATGATTTTTTGCATAGATACTACAAGTACATTGGATATAATTCGATAAATTAACTTCTTCCTGATGTAATTAATCTTAATTATTGCGCGAATGAAAAAGCAAAGCTCACTTGTACTAGAAGTTTGATATTAGTTACGTATACACTCACTGACCAATGAATTAGAAACTTTGAAATTTGCATGTGAATGCACGCTAGGGTAGAAGTATGTTAAATTTTTGTAATGACGTGTGTTACATGTGGTTAGAATGCTAGTATAATTATGGTGTAAAAGTCCTTTTTGTTATGAATGAAGTAGAATTGGAAAAAAAGCAGATTTTTCACCATTTGAAAAGTGTTTATTGTTGATGTCCGTTTAGCAGGTGCCTCGAATTCGAAGGCAGATGCAAACTTCACTGGGTTCTTAAAAGCAGCATATCAAAGGTTTTTGAAAGTTGGAATCAGAACCCACAGTCTTTCTCTAGTAGACGTAACTGCGGTTCGAGCACAGTTTTCCAAGAGCGTGATCGGCTGCGTCTTCGACGAATTGTGCGGCAGAACAGGGACTCTGCTGTAATTCAACTGACACAAATCGTCAACCAACGCTCTCCCCAACAGATTTCAGCTCGAATTATGTGCAGAGAATTGCAGAGGATAGGAATGCATAGTCGAGCTGCCTGTGAGAAAATCAGTCATTTCCGCCCGGCATGCAAAAATTCGTTTGCAGTGGTATCGGGAAAGAAGACACTGGGCATCTGAGGATTGGAAATTTGTATTGTGGTCGAATGAATTACGCTACACCTTATTTTGCACTGATGGAAGACATAAAATTTGGAAAGAACCCCACGAGGTCATGAATCCATCTTGCCTTATTGTGAAAGGTACTGGAGGGAGTATCAAGTGAAAGGTACTGGAGGGAGTGTCAAGATATGGAGCATGCTCTGCTGGCATCGAATTGCTGCCCTGGTGTTCCTCGAGAGTAAACAAGTAGCCACGCAATAGCTGGGTATACTGGCAGATCAAGTGCACCCTGCAATATTGCATTTTTATCCTGATGGCGACGGATATTTCATGGACGATCATGCAACTATGCATCCTGACAGAAGTGTTCAAAATTGGATCGCTGAGCATCAGTCTGACTTCCAACACCTTCCCTGGCCACTGCATAGCCCTGATCTTAACCCCATAGAAAATGTGTGTAATATGGTGGAAAGACGCATCCGACAGCCCTCTCCTCTTCCATAAAAAAGCTGCATATCCAGTGCATGGTATTCTCTGGAAGTAAATAGACACCAAAAACTCTCCCAAACGAATCAGAGCAGTTATCCTTACAAAAGGTGGTCCAATAAAATATTGACCCTGGGTTTCTAATTCATCGGCCAGTGAGTGTATTATGTATATCATAGGAATTAAGGGAGATATCACCATAGGATACTAAAAAGTGACAGGTAATAAAGGCTGGATGATGGAGAGAAGTGGTGAGAAGATATCTAGTTGATGTCAAATTTAATTTCATCTGTGCTTGTTCAACTGTAGTGGTTTATAGATAGCTTATCAATTAGAAGCCTTCATAAAATTTATATTGACTATTATTTTGAATATATGCATATTTAATAATGTATATGCATAATATATGCATGTTAAGGAATTCATATAAATAATCTGACACTCCTTACAAGTATGCAAGCTTCGTACACATATGGAATTGTGATTAATGATAAAAAATACTTTGTTTGATATGAATTTTAAATTTATTGAAATAAATTTCTATGTAATAAGCAATTCGATGAGGATTTATGATAACTAATGAATTTTTTATGATGGATGTATGATGTGTTTTTTTAATAATTGACGTATTTAATAAAGTTATAGATTTTTCAAAATTAATATTGGATTTGTTAAAAATTATTAGTTGATTTTATGAACTTTTATAATGAGGATAAGGGATTTGGTGATGGATTTTTAAATTTTCTGGTAATTAGCATCTAGAAAGATATTAAAAAAGTAATGTAAATTAAATCACGAAATTTGCTATTAATTAAATCAGATATTTTTGTTGTTTATCGTTATTAGGTATTTAAGAGCAGTAATTAGCTTTGGTAACCTATTATAATTACTCATTTATCACTTTTCAAATTAATGTATAATTTTATAATGATGACACACATTCATATTCAAATTTTGGAATTTTTTTTTCCGGACGACCATGAATTCGAAAATTCACGACCACACACAATCGAAAGACAAAAGTATTCCCTCCATCCTTCATCCGTATGATGCACAAAATCTGCTCCGACAGACCGCTCTAACATTATAAATGGCTGCGTTGAATTTAGCGATTCGATGATGAATCGAATTTTATTTCGGAAAATATTTCCTTAAATTGTCCATTTTTCATCTCGAATACGAAATGATTCTTTTGGAATCCTGAAAGGAAACAGAATGTGTGATTTTGAATTCGCAGGAGAAGGAAGGACGGCTTTATTTATTTATTTTCAATGTTTTGACTTCCGAAAATCAATTTTTTTCTCTTTATTCTTTGTTCTTAGGGTTCCTTAGTAATTCTATTACATGATATTTAGGGTTATTTCCCCTTTTCCTCATACGCAATACTTCATTGAGTTCTAACTTCAACAAGAACCGGGTCATAGGAACTATTTTTATTTACTCTTGATAATTTAAAGACTTAATATTGATAGTAAAGAATTACTATTATAAAAAAATACGTTTGAGAAAAAAAAAGTGCGATATTTTCCTTTATTAAAATGTT
Source organism: Argiope argentata (assembly GCA_026289955.1). Classification (NCBI taxonomy): domain Eukaryota; kingdom Metazoa; phylum Arthropoda; class Arachnida; order Araneae; family Araneidae; genus Argiope; species Argiope argentata. The sequence goes on along the minus strand of JAOUZG010018917.1, from coordinate 2,058,535 downwards.
TACGTATTTCATTATTTAATTGTGAAAGATTTTCTGATTGCAAATTATGATGTGTGGAAATGCATTTTTTTAAAGAAATTCAATTATATTTAAATTGTTTTCATTTTTAAAGAAAAAAAGCATCTATTAAAAATTTTGAATGCGTATGATTTTTAAAAATCAAACTTGATTATAAACTTCTCGTAAATAGGATGCACAATAGTAAAAAAAATATAAACTGGTAAAAAATTGGGCAACGAAATTGACAAATATGTCAATTTTTTAGATTCCTTTTAAACTAAATAATTTTTTACTGCTTGCAGAAAAGATGATAAACAATAACAATTTGAAAAATATTGACATATTACGAAAAAAAGAAACATGCTATTTCAAATTTCCTTATCATTTTTAAATAATTATTTCTCTAAATTCATTTAAGTCATTAACGAATTTAAACATATTTTAAACAATCATATGACTATCAGAATACGCATGCGTCGATATATCGAGAATCAGATACATGCCGGAAATTCGCGCCAAACAGGAAATTTTTGTACGTGATCAGTCACCAAACAACCTTCAACCTGACAACCTTCTTTACCACTTTATAATAACCCACAAATCTGAAAATTGATGTCCCAAAAGCTATAAATTGCCAATTTTCTACTCGTTAATTTCCTGCATTCAAAAACCTCAAACTAATACAACATCACGTTCTCCCATGATAAAAACATTTTCACAACAAAAAATTGTAACAACGTTGTCATTGACTTGAACTTTTGAATTCCAAATTAAATTTCTATTTTTAAATTATTTTTGGCAATAAATCACCAAATGTGACATCCTTCTGCATTTTCTGATAATCCTAAAAGCGAAAATGGATACCTCAAAAGAGATAAATCACCAATTTGTTGTCTACGCATTGTGGGGCGTAAAGTTTTCACATGATAAAAATTAAAAATTCAACTTTTCTTATCGTTAATCCTAGATTTTGGTTTTAGAATCAAAATATTAACCCTCTACATACGGGTGTAGCTTTTCATTCATTTTTCAAGATCGAGCATCATTTTTATGTTTTATTTAATTATTATTCAACTTTGATTGTTATAAACGCTTACATCATGGTAAAAAGATATAAATTAATTTTTTAAAGAAATTCAAATGGAAACCATAGCGTATATTTATTTTTCAGAACTATAAGCAAATATTTGTGTTAAGAGAATCATTAGAATTTCCTTTTTGAGACCCAAGGGCTGCATTAATATCAAATCTCCAACCTCATCTCCCGAATCGATCTAGTTAATAAAAAAATCTGAATTTTCAGTATTTTATTTAGAAATTTCTGAAAACATACTTATATTTTTCAAAAATTTTGAAACATATGAGTTTCAAAATATTTAAGTAAAAATATTTCTTACTATAATCGTTCTACGTGTTTCTGTATGTATCATAGTCAAAAATAGCAAGGAATTCTTCCTTATTCATGTCAAGATACATGTCGAATTGCTGATCACCTGCTTTGGTGATCGACAATTGAAGAATTCTTGATAATTCAATATTCTGGATAATTTATTATTTTTAAAAAAATCTTAATAAGTTTCAGTTTTGTACAATATATTGATTTTTATTTTTTTAATTAAATTAATGAGTTAATACAATTGATTGTGTAGTTTCTTTTGACATCCTTCTTTGCCTACAGAAATGTATAATTTTCAAAGCATTTTCTGTTGCAGTGATATTCGGATGCAACAGATTTTTTGTGTCTACTACAAGTTGAATCCACATCACTTAAATTTATTTATTATGGTACTAATTTGATTTGCTTCAGTTTTACATTTCAAGCTCAACGAAGTTATTTAATACCTCTATAGATTTGTCAATTTTTAAGAAAATATCTATGAACCTTATTAAGAAATTAATCCCTATTATTTGTAAGGAAATCCCTAATACCCATTAATAAATTGATCCTTATTAACAGTATATATACTCCAAGTAAAAAATAAAAATTTTATTATCTGCATGAGCATCTCAAAAAATTGGCTTTTAATAACGCGTTGTCATCGCATTTACAAAAGTTCGGATTTTTTTTAAAAAATAAGTTAATGACTACAGCAATTAAAACCTAGAAAAATGTCATTATGAGCACGTACTATGTGAAATGAAATAAATAGGTTCATTTCACATAGTACGTGCTCATAATGACAAAGTTTTTTTTGGATCGTTTGTATTCTAAAGTGACTCATTCAATTAAGCGATTAAAAGGAATGAACATTATAATTCAACTTGCACCAGCACGTGGCGCTTGGCCGTTCCTGAAATTATGTTCTGACATGATACATTGAATTATGCATAGAGATTTCATTTTAATCTTTTTTGCTTTTTTAAATCCATTTGTTGGGAAACGTTTTAGATCTATACCGCCCTTAGAGGGTATGCAATCTGAAACCCTGTCTGTTTTCCAAGATTTGTTCACAAGGTTCAGTAAATATAGTTGCCAATCCAATAAATAAAACATGTTAATACCGAGTGAAAGCTGAAAGATAAATCTCGTATTCGATCCCTTCCCGTTGCGCGGACTTTTCACCTCAGTTCAGTTCACGCGCAGATTCACATTTCCTCTATAAATAATGGAACCAACACCTTTCAAGCCTCGCTCGTCTCATTTCGATGGTTGATTGCTCAGATACGACAGACTATAACGCAAGATTCACTAAACACAAGCTCGATAACCATCTGGCTGGTTAATTAATAATTCCGAACAAAACAAATCGGATGAGACTCCCGTTCTCGAATCTAAGCCTTCATAACTGTTGTTTGAAATATTAGAGACATTTTTAATCAATGAACCTTTGGTGATAATGCATATTCTGATGGGAATAAAGGTCAAAGTTGTGTATTTTTCGTAAATAGGAAAATATTATCTGTATCATATTTTCCGAGTTCTGTTACAGGAATAAATGAGCGCTATCCCCTTTCCATGATTTAAATTGAAAAAATAATTGAATTTATTTGATTAATGAATTGTTTGATGTAATTAATCATGAATTATAATTCTAAATAAATTGGTTGAAATGAAGGTGTTCATACTAAAACTTATATTGTATATTACAAGCTACATTATAAATTCTTATCGAGAAAAAAATATTTCCTCTGTATTCCTTTAAATTTTCTCTTAATAAAATATCTTCTAACAAAAGAAAAAAATGGAGAAGTTATCTTTTAAAAATTTAAGGTATATGTTGAGATAATAAGAATAAATTAAGATATAAGATATATATTAAGATATAAGAAAAGTTAAGTTATAATATATATATTAAGATATAAGAATTTAAGATATATTATTCTATCTTTTAAGAATAATTTCCTGAGATGTCTTCTAAGAACAGAAAATTGGTTCCGATAAATAATTTTCTCTTAATAAAAAATCAAATAAAACGGGACTTCATTTATCGAATCTAAGCCATTATAACGTTTATATAAAATATTAGAGATATTTTCATCTATGGACTTTTAGCGATAAAGCATGTTTTTAAGAAATAAAGATCAAAGTTGCGTATTTTTTTGTAAATTGGAAAATTTTTTTTCATATTTTGCCAAATTCTATTGTAGAAATAAATGTTTCACAGAAATTTTGGACGAGGAGAGATATTCCTCCTTCATGATTTAAATTGAAAAATGCTTCATTTTATTTGAATCATGAATTGTTTGATGCGATTAACCTGAACAAATTTCGTCAAAGGAAGTTTTATTATAATTTTATATAAATTAGCTAAAATGAAGACTTTTATATGTTAAAAGCATTTCTTCATATAATATTCGTAGCAAGCTTTATTGTGAGTTCTTATATATGAAAAAAATATTCCCTTTGAATGTATTTAAATTTTCGTAAGAGAACAAGAAGTTACTTTTTCTCTTAATTAAATATCTGAGTTTTTTAATTTAAGTAAGATTTATTAATTTAATGAATGTGGATAGTAATTTATTAAGAGTTATTATTTATTCAAAAATTATTAGAAGATAGAATATTTCATAAAAAGCTTTTCAACTTGTTGAGACGAGTAGTTTTCCCGACTAAATGTCTCAGCCTGTTTGATCGTATTTAGACCGAAAATATAAATTTACTTTTTCCAGTACAATCCTATGCTTTTGGAACGATGAATTTAGTTTACAATTTGTACGTAGGTATTTTTATTTGCAAACAGCAGAAAACTTAGCACTTACTGCAGGCAAATATGTTTAGCTTGTATTTATCAATTCCATGATAATACTAAATTGATTATTTTCTGTTTTTTTAATTCTATTATTCTGTTACTAAAGCATCATTATTATTTAATTTCTCAACTCTACATAGTTAAAGATTTTTTTTGTAAGTTGAAGGGAATTACCTTTATTATATTATAAAGAATTCATTATCTTTTCATAAATTTTATATATATATATATATATATATATATATATATATATATATATATAAGAATGTATGAAATCATAAAAAAAAATTTTGCTATAAATTTCATAAAATTATAGCTTTTTACGTTCAAATAAATGCACAAGGTATTCAGTAATAAGTTGAAACCTCTTACAAAACAAAAAGATATGTCCATTTAGACGAACTGTTATTCTGCTGGCAATATCACAGATGTGATTGTCACAAATTAAGTATAGAAAGCTATAATAAAATAATTATTTACATGTTTTTTAATTAACACACATCATTTTTCACATGGACTATAAAATATAAAATATTTTTAACTCTTTACATATTCTTAACTCTATACAGATGAATTTGTTAAAATTTCATTGTCAAAAGTTTTCTTGACAATCTGTATGCAATTATAAATCGGCATGGAACTAAGTAAAATTATTTCAAACCTTTTAGCTAGTTTTAAAAACGTAATGAGATGAAAAATTGTTTAATTATTTATTTTTTGCTTTTTTGTATTGTGTGCAAGAAATTTAGTAATCAATTTTAGCTCTCCATACGGTTCATTTCATGACAAAATGTGAGCCGAATTAATATTGCATTATCATCCAGTTCTGAGATACAGTTAAAGTTTTCAAGTTTCAGACTCATCGGGAAGTTAATTTAAAATTGATTGCAAAATTTGCAATGAAAAGGCAAATGGGATTATGAATTTTAATTAACTTGTGTTAAAATTAGTTTTAAAATGTATAGTGCTTAAGATATATTAAAAATATGGAGAATTTAGTTTAAGAAATATGCATTATTTATCTTACACATGAGGTGTAAAATATGAATAACATTACGAATGCTAAAGGCTTGTAATGGAAACATTTCTATTAATAATGTTCACATATACTCAAAACAAAGACAACTGTATAAAAAAATTAAAAATAACTATAAAAGTTTTTTTTTATTTTTTAACACCAACGAGAAGTCTTTGATAAGCATTTTATTATTTATTTAGGTAAGATATGAACAAGTCTTCACCTTGTTCATATCTTACCTAAATGACTTGAATGATTTTAGTTGTCATTAGATCAAATAGTTTTCACTGAACTTCTTAGTGTTCAGATCAGATCAATGTAATGCATATCATAAACCAAAATCTCACAAAAACCTTGACCTGTGATTTTCTATTAAACTATGTAATTTGGACATGTACTGTTTCACTGACTATAATGTAATTTTGAGAACATGATTTTTATCACATGATTGAGAAATGTTACGATTTTTCAAGGAATAGACTTTTCTCAATATTTGACCTACAACAAGAAATCTTTGAAAAGAGCTGCATTATTGATGGACGTAAAGTGCGAGAAAGTCTTTATATGTTCTATTCAGTTGAATAATATGCAAAATTTACCACATATATATGTTCAATGCCTATTTTTACAATTTCACGTAAATGCTTCTAAAACCATTTCTCATTTATTTAACACAATTATGCATCTATTTAGAGAGTATATCGCCTCTAAGTTATTTATAAATCTTACTGCCGTCTCCCAAAATAAATCATGCTCATTAAAAGCCGAATCATAAATCTCCACTCTGTTGCCTTCCAATAAAAATACTTTTCAACTCAATTTAGTTTATGCATGAATTCACATTTGCAGGATAAATAATGCGTCCAACTCCTTTCAATGCATCGACTCATTTCGATGGTTGATTGTATTGATCCGACCAACTACAATGCAGTTCTCGCTAAACACAAACCTGATAACCATCTGGTTAATTAATAATTCTATACAGAGTTAAATCAAACGAATCTCCGTTACTCGCACGTGAACCGTCATAACGATTAAATGAAATCTTACCGATATGCTAATCAACAAACTAATTGTATTTCTGCATTCTTCTGAGGAGAGCAAAGGATGGAAGTGTGCGCCTTAGAGGAAAGGATAGGAAAATACTGTTTATTTCAGGATTAGTTCAACGTTTGCTAATGAAGAATTAATGCATTAAGGAGACTATTGGAGCAGCAAAGATAATATCTTCCCATCGTTATTCGAATTATTAGATGATTAAATGATTGTTTTAAATGAGTTATTATGCAGTTGTCTGCGATATTTAAAGGATTCGACATTATAACACTACTCAGTAAACAAGGCTATTATCAAAAAGGTATTCAAATAATTTCCTCTACATGGATTCCAATAAATATTTGCTGAGTATATTTAATTTTAATATTTGAACTTTAAATGATTCTTTTGAGATGGAATATTTTGCCTAATTCATTGAAACAGAAAGATGTGATTCGTTATTCAATTTCTTAAAATTAAAGTCTAAAATGCAAAAAATATTTTTAAGAAAAAAATAGCCTTTTTTTACTATTACAATTTTTTTAAAAAATTTTATTGACATTTTCTGTATATTTTTCGAAAAGGAATTAATTTTAATTAATTATTTAAGTCAACTTTTTTTCTAATTTATGAATAGCTCACAATTTTTTTCTATTAACAGAGACTCTTTCAACTTTCAAAGAAATAAAAGATATGCTGGAAGTCTAAAGTTATTCACCAGAAGTTCATATGAATCAAGTTATTATGCCTGAAAAAAAAGAATATTTCTCAACCATGCTGAAATAAAGAATGGGGCCTTTTCTTTTATGAAACTCTTCCTTGTGCTTTATACAATTTGGTAAGTAGTTTTTTTTACTGAATATATATATATTAATATGTAGATTTGAAAGTTAAATTTTAGACTAAACATGAATGCACATTTCTTAAAACAACATGCATAAGCCACTTTACAGCATATCGTTTCCTTTTAATAATTTATTATATAGATGTTTCTGTTTTCATAGATTTATATTTTGAATTTTCTTTCTTTATTTGGAACATAGTTTATTTTGCGTCGTAAATAATTTCTTACATATATTTTTTCTTCTCCATTTAGTTTTTATAATTGTAACGAATTTCACAAACGTCATAAATCACATTCCCGAAAAGAATACTTGTGTGTCAATCAGAAAGGCTTATAATCTGCAATCAGCAAATTTCATTTCAAAGCTGATGAAATTTTCGAAACCACCCAATTTTTTTTTCATAAAATTAATGAACCCATTTTATTCTTAAATAATTTATAGGTTATTTGTTATTTTAATTTAATTAATTTTATTATTAAGTTAATTTAAGAAGATTTTAGGCTGATAAAAGTAAGTATCAATAAAAAATATTATTAATTTTCTGTGTGAAAACAACAAATACACTCACAATTATTTTCAGAACTGAAGTTTGCTTATGTTATAGCAAGAAATTTTGTGAGAGAACCTAATTAATTTATTTTTAAAAAACAAAATTATGATTAGAAATATAACTTTCTTATAGATAATACACAACCAAAATTCATAGATTTTAGAATTTTTCCATTTATATTCCAATTTTCACATCTGTACCCTGGAAATGATTTGTTTTTATTATATACAAACAATTGTTCAAAAAATAATGCTATATCATTGATAATATCCTTAACATTCTTTTTACATATTACCTTCTATGTAATAATTATAATTAATTCTAGAATGAGCAATTGAAACAGATTTAAATACATGAAAGCTAGAAAAATGGTTCATCTTTTGATTATTTTCAATTATTAAAGTTTTGCAACTGAGTTTTATTTGGTTAGAAATCACATCTGTTATTAGAAAAATATGACGACTCATTTTGATTTTTGTTTGCATAAATCTGGAAAATTATAATTCAAGTCTCGCTTCCATAAAAAATGCCCTTAGTCTAATTAATAAATTGTACAGCTTGAATCAAATTAATTTCTTTTTCCTGCTCATGAACCTTTAAAAAGATTAAATGGAATTTTATCTATATATTTATCGAAAAAGAAATGACTTTTAAATATTCTTTGGGGAAAAGAGGGAATAAAGCTTAATATTTTTGTTTTTTTAGTGAATATGAAAATCTGTTTGTATCAAATTTAATCATCTCAAAAGAATGAATGTTTTTGAGAAATCGGATGATTCATGAAAAATAATATCTATCATTAGTAAAAAGAGCATATTTGTGTTTGTCAAAATTAAATGATGACGAAGCTTTAATCTATAGAAAGGAATAATTAATTATCATTATTTACTGCTATATATCATTACTTTTAATGTTAACAGATTTAATTTGGTTTTTTTATATTTATTTTATGAAATTGAAATCGTGTCAAAAGTCGCTGTAAATCCTACATGGAAGTATAAGTTTGATAATAATTCTTTCAAGTTTTAAATACTTGTTTACATGTAATTGTTCCGGGTTTTTATTAAATCAAATGAAGTTATTTCATTTCATGTTATTTGTTAAATTAATTGAGTTAATTACGTCCAGTTTCCTAGCCCAAATTTTTCAAAATCTACAACAGGTTACATTGAAATAAAATTAATATTAATTTTAGTTTTAAAATCTGAATTTAAATTATCTAATGAGTAATTCTGCTTTTTAAACTGATATTACAAACTTACAGGATCAAATAAGACAATTAATAGACAATTCTTTCAAGCTTTTAAATTTTACAAATTATTAACTTAACTAATTTTTATATTATTATATATTCTTTTATTTATTGCCGTTAGAACGCAATTTTTCTTTAATTCGACAAATCATAAAAAGGCATATTGCTGTCGAGATAAGGTAGAAAAATTACTTTTATTACAGACTCATTCTAAAATAATATTTTCACTACAACACTTATTTTGTAATTGCAATAATTAGTTATGACATCACAGTTATGTGCTAATATAAACGCAATTTTTTTAATTGTTTGAATTTATTTTGTTGTTTATATTAAATTATTTAATTCTATCTAACATTTAAAAACATCTAATTTCTTAATGACCCTATTTTGATATAATCATAAGTTTTGTTACGCCTAGTTAAGATTGAATTTTAAAAATGCAAAGTTTTATTCGGATTGTTAAATATTGAGGTTTTTAATTTTGTAAAACTAAGTTCAAAATTATACATTTTAAAACTGGTGCTTTATTTCGGGTTTCAATTTTATCAATAGGCATCTTTTTTGCCTAAATATATTTATAAACTAAGATTTTTCCTATTAATTATTATAAACGCATGCTTTATTAATTATTTTAGTCTTTATTCAAAGCCTCCCAAATAGAAAAATTTATGCAATATTCCTGGGTTCCTAGTTTTGGAAATAAAGAAAAGTATTATTTCAGTATGTTCAGGTGTGAATTTAAAACTTTGTTTTAACTAGAGTATTTCAACATGTGTTGTATTATCCAACAAGTCTAACATAATCCGTATCTTTCAAATAAATATATGCATTAAAACCATCCTTTATATCCTTACAATAAAATTCAATATATTTTAGAGTTGTCCTTTCTGTACTTCTTTATGCAAAGAGAAGGTTTTTACTGGCCGATATTTTTTAAAGAAAGTACTTTTATTATGAAAATATTTATTCTTTTCGCTTGTTGCTGAATATATGAGGTATCACCTTGTTCATGGTTTTATGATTAATTTTTTAATGATCATAAAAAAAATTTTATCTAGATTCTTACAATTAAAAAGGAATTATCTTTTAGATTTATTTACTAATAACTTTACATATATAAGCTTATACATATTACTAATAATTAAATATATATAACTTTACATATATTTCGCAATTTTTCTTACCTGTAAAATTTATTCTGGTAAACTTAATCTCTATTAGATATTTATTATTTAAAATATTTAACATGTATAGTTTAAATATATACATGTCAAAATATTTCAATTTTGAATTGGGTTGTATGCAAGGTAGTTCGAGTCCCTTCCTTATATTTTATTTCATTTATGTCGTACAAAAGATGAGAATTGGGATAAATATATTACGTAATGATGATTATGAGATAAAAAAAATTCTCGAAAAATCTGTCATCAAATGAAAGTGGCAATTTATAATAGGTTTGGGTTAAGTGGCCGCATGTCTCGGTTTATCTTACATTTTCAATTTAATGAAACAATTAGGAGGATCTAAGGAACACACACATTCTATTTATCTAGTATGTCATGTTTTACTTCATTTCAGAAATCAATTTGAAGTCCTAAAATTTAAATTTTCTTCCAGCGTCACGCCATTTACAGAAACATTTTAGAAAATTTTCTTTTAGAAAACTCTTGTTTATATTCTATTTTTTTTTCAATTTATTTACAGTTCTATTTGCTGTAAAACAAAAATGAAACTTTTTTTTTGAAGAAAACAATGAATTTTCTAGCGTAATTTTTTTTCTAATTTCCTAATTCAACATGTGCTGTATTATCCAACAAGTCTAACATAATCAGTATCTTTCAAATAAATATATGCATTAAAACCAACTTTTATATCCTTACAATAAAATTCAATATATTTTAGAGTTGTCATTTCTGTACTTCTTTATGCAAAGAGAAGGTTTTTACTAGACGATATTTTTTAAAGGAAGTACTTTCTCAAAGCATCATTAAATTCTTCCAGGAATAATTATAACAAGAAAGAGATAAATAATATGAAAAAGAAATTTTTCAAGTTACCTTTTAAATTTTTTCATATTTTCTTTCAGTTCAACAATGTTTAAAATGAAAGTGATGCTTTATTCATATTTTTCGATGAGAAAAATGTATCTATGAATCGAAGATGTAACACTAACTCTAAGATAATGGTCTTTTTGAAGAAAAATAACTCAAATATAAATTTTAAGAATAGCCCAAAGAAGCGAAGAATAGAAATTCAATCCTTACATAATGCATCGCATTAGTCTCGTTTTTCGCCAGATGTTATTCTATCTAATTACCATATTTAGGATCATTCAAAAGAGTTTGATATGATCTCTTCTCCTAAAAAAATAAAAATGTCTTAATAGCTTAAAAAATACCATATTAGATTATTTTCAAGCTCAAAACACAAAGTCCTTAAATCTGTATCGGGTATCTTTTAATGCTATGCTATTTACTGCTCTCAGTTTGGAAATATTATCCGCTAATTTCTCATTCGGCGTTTTTTTAAACAATATATATAAGTGTACATTATCATCTAAAAAGTTCCAGTTACATTTATTTCAGTTAAAAATTATACGTTAATTAAAATTTGCATTAAATATATGTTGTTTTTTAGACAGTTTGGTAACCATAACCAAACAGAATTGAAAAAAAATGAAATTTATTTTAAAAAATACAAACTACCCATCTTTAATATTCTTGTTATTGTAAAGTAAAAAAAAAATTGGAATTTTTTAGGATGCAAGTAGATTATTAGATTTTTTTCCCCTTTGAGCGGATTACAAAATATTGATAGAAATAAAAAACACTATACTGATCAACAACAGCTTAAAAATGTAAGTAATTAGAATAAGTATAGGCGAAAAAAAAATAAAGGGAATGAATATTTTGAAGTAGAATAAAAAAAAACTTACAACAAATATGAATTAGTGCATTTTACTATAAGAAGGAAAATACTAGTAGTTATATTTAAAATCTAAAAATTCTTCATTAATATAATAGTTTTTTAAGATAATTTCAAATTTTTAAGAAGATTTATATATGCTTTCTAACAAATAAAAATTATTAATGCGCACACATAACATAATTAGTCCTTGATGGCCATATATATATATATATATATATATATATATATATATATATATATATAATATTAAATAAGATTTTATTTTTCTGAAATGAAGTTATGCTCCCATTTATTCATAGGTTTACTTTTAATAATAAGCTTATTTTATAGAATAGATAAAAGAAAATATTTCAATTATTGCTTATGAAGTCAATATTAAAATATTGGCAAAAATGTCTTTAAATTTATTTTAAAATAATAAATGATGCGTAGAAGCACATTTTAATAATTCAGTTCTTTTTAATGAAAACCATCCCCATTATTTATTAATAATATCAATATTTAGATTTCAGTAGGCAATGTTTAAGCTGAATATACAAAAATGTATTTGAAAATTTCGTTAAAGATAACAAACATAAAAAATAACGGGAAAGCATACTAGCCTAAGTGAAGATATTAAATTCCGAATTTATTGACAAAAACGAACTGTGAACAATAACATTTTAGCAAACGTGTTTTTTTTATTTTATTTTTTCCCTGGATATCTCGTGTTTTCCTATAAATAAAGTGATTACTTAATATTTCTGAAATCATATTTTTTATTTATATACCTTAGAAAACGCCACAATCAATTAGTAATATATTAATAAGGTTTATTTTTCTGCCTGCTTTATTTGATTATGCCATTATAATTAAACTGGAAGGTTCTGAAGTTATTTGCAGCTTTAAATACTCGATTAAGAAAGAATTCATTGAATACATATTCGTGATGGTGATTCTCAAGCAATAATAAATTTGAGTTAGCTTGTATATGAGAATTTGATGAGCCATAATAGAGTTGTTTTAAGGATGAGACACAAATTGAAGATGACAAATTTGCAGGATGGGACAGTGATAATTAGATTCAGAGCAAGCATAAAAATTCGCCTTTTATACGACGTGTTGCAATAGTTCGTCTTCACATCACCTCATCTTGGCGTCGAATGCCAGCATCTCTCGTTTCCTCCGCCAGTGTTGTTGCCAAATGGTGGGAGGTGAGGTAGATCGCAAGTATCTGAAATAAAATTTGCTATCGGGTAAAGGTACTTGGCACCACATATATATCGCTACAGTTTGAGCATCTGGACGAGGATTAAAAGAGAATGTACTTGTGAAGAGAAATGTAATTATGTAATAAAGTGTACTTACTTTATAGAAAGAGAAAATACTGTGTAACAAAGTATTAAATTTCTACAAGTTTTCACTTTTCTTTCATTTCATTTTAGTTTATTACAATTATCTGTTCTATAATATATCAGATATCTTCAATATACTTCCTTATTTGGATAAAGCAAATCGCATTTGTCCTCAGCTCATCTATCGTTTCCTGTTAAATGTAACTTACTAGGAATTTATTAATTTCCGAATGTTCATACTGAAACAATTTTTGAATTTTATAGCTGGTATGGTTAAGAAAGGACTGAGGAATATGCTGGGTTTGATGGAACACACAGAACACTGAAAACACTGCCCAGTTGACGAACGCGACACCATTTTGATGCTTATGCCCTAGGCTCGAACTCGTAATCTGAGGTACGCTGGACCAAAAGTGACATTCAGTCTGAGGGATGTTATTTGGCTTATGAAGCTTTCACTACATACTCCCCCAACAATCAGTCGGAGGTTAGACGATCTAGACAATTACCTTATGGCGAGCGTGTGTGTTGATGATGATGTTGGCTGTTTTTTGGGTCAAACGTACAGCGAACGTGTGTGAGTATATCAAAGGAGTCAAATGAGTTTGACGACTTTTGATGAGGGTAGATTGCACCAAGATAACTGTACGAAGGTTAGATAGGCACCACGGTAAATTTACGAAGATTGCTTATCCAAGGTCACGTGTCAGCAATTGCCACTAATGCGGCATCATTTTGGTGCGGTTGCCCTAGGACCGTACTCTCCTTCTTATGGTTCTTAGCCGAGTATTATGTCCCTTAGACCAACAGCGTATTTCAGTACGAGGGGTGTTATCTGACTTGTGAAACTTTCACTACAATCTTGTCCATCTGACGTTTTAAGAGATGTCCTGTTTTTCCAGAAAATTAACGACACTTCTGGATTAGTCAGTTTTTACGAATGGCTAATTCAATAGGAGTTAATGAAAGAGTAAAGATAGGTTCCCATTAAAAATGATTTTAGAATAGATTTTTCAAGAAATAAACATTCGAATACCAACGCATTTATAATATCACTTGTACTTCTACCAAACAACAAATCGCGATACCAAAGGATTGGGTTTATTGACACAGAAATAAAAATAGGAATATTTTATACACTGGCAAATTAAATTATTTCAGAAAATGGGAGATTTCCCACATATTTTCGAGGATTTGGAAGAATACTCGAAAATAAATGCATCTATGGAAGAATCGGTACTGTTAACCTCTATTTTAGGGTATGCATAGAAATCTCAGATTTAAAAAAATCTGAAAATTGAAAATGATCTTTCAAGTGCAGTTATGAGGGTACCAGATAATCTTGAAATACTGAAAGACGTGATGCTAAAAATTGCCAGTTTTGTATCAACTGTTTTAAATTTTGAAAATGTGTTGATTTCTGCTGTTGTGAAACTTGAATTTCGAGGAGCATTGAGAATGTTAAGGTAATTTTTTTTAATGATGTCTATTCCTTTTTTAATAGGAAGGTATTTGAATGGGAGTATGAGGAGGAAGGTCAGTGATCGATTTGTGCTTTGGAGCCATCGGCCTCGAAAAAAACATCAGTTTGGTGAATTGGTCAGTGTTAGGGACGGACTCTGTTAAAGATAGCAGTCGGCCGCAGCAAATTCTGCCAATATTGCTACTTTCAGTGTTTTCTTGGTGGTCGGCTGTAAGAAAGAAAAAATGTTGTGTTGGCAATCGGTTTTTGTTTATCAGAAAAAAATTGATATTCATTGTTTCTGATATTTTTGCATTTTATACAGCCCGGTTCCAATTATTTCTTCTTCTGTTACAAACGTCACTCAAGAAGTAATAAATGTCGAATATTCGCTAAAGCTATCTCCTATGATAATAATAAAAATATCCGTTCGTATTCATATTTGTATAAGAATTTCTTGGTGAACCAGTACTCTTGGCTTACACTGTGATAAAGAAGAACAGAGAAAGGTTTATAAATATTACAGATAAAAGCAAGGCCACTTTGGGGGGCAAATGTGCCATTACATGGTATAAAATGATTATTGTAGGGGTTTAATGCATAATTTTTAAAAAAAATTCTAATAACTAATAGAATCGAAGAGCTTGGATAACGAATTAATCTATTTAGAACTAATAATGTGTATAAGATTCATATAATGCACTTTCATCAAAAAAGAATGAGGTGAAAGAGATTATCAATGGAATACAAGAATTGTTTCCTTTTTTCAAGGTCCGTAGAACCACGACTGTATCATTTCTTTTCTGTACCTAATACTTTTGATACCAAATATCTTATTGATACAATATTTCTATTTCTAATCTTAGTAATTGAAACGTAGCCATTCTAATTGTCTAATGTATGAGTTATATATTATGAGGAGGGATTAGATAGATGAATTGATTATTTAATATTAAATGATGGACTATCACCACATCGGCAGTAAAAAGAGATTTATTTGAATTTCCGTGTGAATGAAATTATGCTATGTGAGCTGATTAGATGGTGAAAATCTGTTTTCCGTGCTAATTGCTATTCCAGTAGTTTTCAAATGTATTTCGAATTCCATCTGAAATACAAATGTCTGTGAAATTGATAAAAAAAAAGGGGGCCAACAAGTAATTCATAGCGAGTGTAGTTTCTTCCAGAATAGATTCAGGTGTATTAGCTAATTAATATAAATTATCCCGTTGGCTGCCATGTCTCTGACATTCAAGTGACAACAAAAGTTCTCAGTTAAAAAAATTTAACACGAGTAGAAAAATATTATGTTTAGTTTATATCTATCTGCTTTATTATCTTGTTCAACTTGTGAATCGCCGGCGATTCACAAATATTGTCTAATTGGATATTTTCGTCTTAGAATTAAGAGCACAAAAAGTAAGCTGAAGTGAAAGTCCAAATAAGCATTAGATAGAAATCTGAATCAAAGGAATCATAGCTGCTTAGGCTTAATCATATGTTCATATGCGGGACATTTTGAGTTCGCAAATGCATCTATTCCTGTATCTATATTTTGATATTTTTAGCTTAAGTTCTTTTCCCGCTTTATCTATAAAGAAACTTGAAAGGAAAAAAAAGGATTAACCCTCCGGATGCTTATCTCGCTATTTACACGGGTTGGCTATCAATCGATTTTTCTATTGCATCTGGAGTGATTTTTATAGTTTAGTGTGCTTACTTTTACGATTACAGAATTTTATTATATTAGATTATTATCAGATGACATACAGAATCAATTTAATTTGTTTGAAAAACATGTGAACTTATATAGGAACATCGCGACTTAATAGCGATTTTTAAATATTACACAATCAAATGGTTAAATTAGACTTTATAATTTGATTCCATAACGTTTGATAAGATAAAATTAAAATATTCCATCAAGAATAATTATATAAATAAATGAAATATAATAACATGTCCTTGTCAGTTTTCTTGTGAATCAAAGCTTTTTTTGCCAAGAAACTTTTCGTGAAGCAGTCTCTCTCAATGACTCTTCTATTTAAATCTTAATATGATGCCTTTTGACATTATTATCTCAAGTTCTATTCTTTTTTCCCTTGAAACAAAAAGTAAATAAATAAAATAAAATAATTTAGAAAAGTTTTTTTTTAAATGCCAAGAAATGATTAAAAAAAGTGACAATCATGATAAAATACAGTTTCATAAACAAAGCGAATTGAAAGAAATTTCGTTAGATTTCTTTTGAATCAGAAGCTTTATGACAAGTGCATTTCTTTAAGCAGTTTCTCTCAATGATTTAGCCTTACTAAAATCAATATTCTCAGCGATGTTTGAATAATTTCCACAAATATATGTTGTGACATTTGAATGAATTCTTTTTGAAGTTGTTTCTGTTTTATTTTGAAATTTTCAACATCAACTTCAAATTTGGGTCAATGAGTCATTTGAAAATCATGAGTCTCTTCAATTGGAGTAGAAAGCTCATTGCCACAAAACTTTTGTTAAGCAATAGAAAAAAGGATCGGCGTGAAATTTTCAAAATGCCTTAACTTTGTTGTTAAGTGTTTAACGTAGTTTGTTAACGTAGTAAAATATTTTTTCAAAATGGCAATTTATTTTTCTTTTATATATACAAAGGATTGACGTGAAATTTTTAATAAAAAAATAAATATTCAAGTATTTATTGTATTTCTTTGATTTAGGCTGTAAATAATTTACAAATAAAAAGATAATCGCGAACTATTATTTCTTTCTGCTTAAAAAAACTTTTAATTTCAACAAGGATTGCAAATAAAAAAATTGTAACTTTATAATGCTTCAATATTTTAAAATATATTATTGCTAAAGTGTTAAGTAAATATTTTAGGTAGATTTACATATATCATCTTTGTCTGACGTTTTATGTAAACTATATTAGTCTAAAAACCTTTTTTATATCATCAGCTGAAATTTTAGAACACCATTTCACTGTAATACCTGTAGAGGTGGTAAATTTAGGAAATCATATCAAAATATATATTAAAAGTCGTCATTTATTTTATCACATGATTTCTAATACGGGTAATATAGAGAAAATTTAGAAATCATCAAAAAATTCTAGCCCCAGATTTTTACTAACCTCAACGTTTCAGAACTATCTAAGCTCGAAAAATACATTATGGGAAAATGTCAGTTTGTCTGAGACAAAAATAACTCAAAAACATTTTCAGATGGATAAAAGAAATTTGGTATGTGGTCTTTATACCAAATTTGCAGATTTCCAC